>VMDR010001957.1:35307-105269 GCA_007922815.1 Macrotus californicus
CATTGATGTTGTAGGAGAATATGGCTCTTCCCCTCTTTTAGAAGTAGGACATTTCTCCCCTGGTGTTTGATGTTTTCTTTTGATTAGCTTCAGGTTTGCGTCCCAGGCCAACTGTTACATAGGTGACATGGTGTTCTTCTTAGGCAGCCCACCTGGAGGCAGGTGGTGTTGGGCTGGGGTTCTTCACCAGAGAAGTGAGTGCACCAGTGTCCCCCAGGGACGTCTTCAACGTCCATGACCCCGTGTCCCTGGAGCTCACACCAACCTGCTGCTGGTCCAGAGACTGCGTGGGCGCGGCCAGGTGCATTAGATTAGGAAGGAAGTACCAGGGGATTTGGAGGCGCTGCCGTGGGTCAGAGCCACAATTTTTAATTAGGGGTATGCATGTTAATATTAGGGTCTTCATAAAAATATTAGGGCCTCTTGTAGCATTAAAAAATAATTTATTTCCTACCTCATTCTCAAGGAAGTTTGAAGAAGCTTGCTACTATAATATGAGAAATGGAAAAAGTAGAAAATAAAAGTAAAAAATTGTGGTTAGAACTCGTAGGAACAGAAAGGAGACTGATGGTCTCTAGGACTGAGGGGAGGGGAGCCCGGGAGATGTCTGGCCGAAAGGTGAGTAGGTTCTGGGAATCGAAGCTACCACCTGGTGACTCTAGTTAGCAGTCCTGTGTCTGTACTTGGGAGTTGCTAAGAGTAGACCTAAACACTCAGCACAAGACATAAAAGGTAACTCTGAGGTGCGGGTGTTAACGCACCTCATGGCGGTGATCATTTCACAGCATCCGCACGTATCAAATCATCCCGATGCACACCTGAAACTTACGCAGTGGTCTACATCTTTACCTCGGTAATGCTGGGGAAGAAATAAATTGTGGTTCAAGGAAAATAAGGTAGGAATAATGAAAGTAAGCCAGGGCGAAGGCCGATACACAAATACTTGTCATAAGTTGCATTGCACCTGGAGAGACAGGCTCAGGTTTGGCTCTGAGCTTTGCAGCAAAAAGGGACATGTAGGCAGTTGCATGAGTTACATCTCCAGGAAGAGAAAATAGTTCTGTAATACGTATCATGTAGTATTTGCCGCATCCAAGGACTTGTGCAACCTAGAAAGGACACCTGAATGCCCACCACACATCCCCAAAACAGACCATTTCAACGTCACCAAGGTTCCTGATGTGCTCTTCAGACCGTGAGCTTTTTCCCAAGTGGGTGTATTGTTATTATCATTTAAAAACAAGTTTAAGCACATTTCTAAAAGAAGGCAGGAGATCCAACACCTGCTTCCCTTGGTTATTCTGCTGCCCAGCTGTGAGGGTAGCTTCTTTCATGGATCTTCACAGAAAGGACACAGTGACATGGTGAAGCGCAGAGGTCCTTGACCGCGTCCCCGAGGTGCGTGTGGACGTGTCAGAGCTGTGGCTTGTGGGTGGCTGTGCCACTCACGGACACATGGAGTTTGAAGCCGCAGAGTCTGTGCTTCAAGCTGAGAGAGGCGGACATTTCCTAAACGTCAGTGGAGCACACGGACGCATCCAGGCTTCAGAAAAGGAGGCTCCTCGTGGGCCCTCCAGGACGAGGGGCTTCGAGCCACACCCCCGAGGACTGGCTGAGTAGTCGGTTACGGGGCGGAGTGTGTTTCCTGCTGAAAGTGATGGCCGTTCAGCAGCCAGAGCCTAGCAGGGTCTGTGTCTAACAGGACCACTCCTTTCTTCCCTGCCTTCCACTTGTTTGTTATTTTTTTAAAGAGTTTTTCAAAAAGATTTTATTTACTTCTTTTTAGAGAGAGGGGAAAAGAGGGAGAAAGATCGAGAGAGAAACATCCACGTGCAAGAGAAACATTGATTAGTTGCCTCTTGCACGTCTCTAACAGGGGACCTGGCCCGCAACCCAGGCTTATGCACTGACCAGGAATCGAACCGGCGACCTTTAGGTTTGCGGCTGACACCCAATCCACTGAGCCACACCAGCCAGGGCCCTGCCTTCCATTTATTTATTAATTCAGCAAGTACTCAGTTTATTCCAGGTTTGTGATACCAAATCCCATCCTTTCTTGTATGCACAGGAACCCCTGCATTTCCACTTTCCGATGGTGGAGTGAGGCATCCAGTGGGTTCAAAACCCCGCTCATGTTAATGTGAGCCGTTTGAAAGGGAGAGGGCACAGCTTTTCCCCGCCAGAAGCTAACACTTGTCCACAGCTGATCCTGCCGTCCCTCCCTGTCACAGAGCGCGAAGGGATGGGTGCTCGGCCTCGTAAACCAGTGGAGCGGATGAGCGCTGCCACCTGGGCTCGTGTCCTTTTCCTTTCTACTGGGCCATGGCCTTAGGAACAGGCAGAAAGAGCTGCCAACAGTCTCCATGGTGCCTGGCCATCTCTCTACAGATGATAAGAAATGGGTGTGGGTCACGGTGAAAGGATGGAGGGCCCTTGTCATGGATGAGGCACAGCCGCGGCCGATGGATGACATCGGATTTACAGTGTGAGAGGAAGTTAGGGCACAGTTTGGATGGGACGTCTAGTGACCGAACCGATGGGATTTAGGGTTTGGGAGGAGAAGAAGGTTGCTTTTTAATTTTTTAAGGGAATAAAGTCTACGTTAGGTCCAAACAGCACCATCAGTTTCAAGATCAACAGGTGGGCACAGACCAGCCTCTCTCCAGCGTGTCCTGGGTGCTTTGTCGGCCTTGAGTGTTCCGGCCCACCGTCTCTGAAAGGGGGCTCGGCTGGAGCCTGTCAGAAAACCGTGAGTAGCTGTAAAGCACAGCACATCTGACCCTGGCCTTTAAACCCAGCTGTTAAAAGTCTGGCCTTCTGCAGCCTCACTCACAGCTGGAAGTCCCAAAGGGCTCAGAAAATAGCTCCCTTCTTCTCCACTGAGTTCTGTACCAGCCACAAAGTAGGACAAAAGAATAGAGGGAAATGTAGCTGAAAATATCTCGTTGATGCTGACAAAGCTTGTGTTGGAGAATATGGATTTTATTTGTAGGCAGGTGGGTTTCGCTTTTTTTTTTTTTAATGACGTTTTATTCAAGGGTCTTAGGATTTGCAAATCGATAACACAGCTAGGGAATACCTGGAGTGCTCCAACGGAGAAAGAAAGGTTTCTTAAAGTAAAAAGTCCACGTTTGAGAACAGTCAGTCCTGGATGGTCATCTTCCTGATGCCCAGTGGTCTGGGTAATGGCTGCCAGTGGGCTGAACGTGAAACACTCTTTCTAAGCAGCACAAGTGGTTATCTTAAGAGATACACATCTCTCCAGCAAACGAACAATCTTTTTTAAGTTCTTTCGAGGCTTACCTATAGAATTTAGGTATATCCAGGAAACCCATGGTTTCCTCCTTTTGAACCCTGGAATTAAAGACAGGTACCCACCCAGTCCTGGACAGCTTGAACAGATCTGCCACATGCGCTCTGGGCAGGCTCATTGCCTGGAACAAGGGGGCCGAGCAGGGTTGGGGGTAAAGATGGCCCTAGGAGCGTGTTTCCACCCCACCAGCTCACGCCGGTGGACTGTGTCCAGCAGCTGCCCGCGTTGTCAGAGCTCTGGGAGGCACTGAAATGAGGGATTGACTTTTCTGAGAATAGAACTCTCCCAGGTGGCCTCTCCCAGTTGGACTGCCGGTCACCGCCCTACCCCCAGGTCTGTTACACAGTCTTCACCAGATCACCTGAGACCAGTCTGCTTTGATCTTACCAGGAACCTAGTGACAAGGAGTCAGAGGAGAAACGTCCTCCTCGGGGCACAAGAGGAAGCAAAATGTAAACCCCTTCCCTGTCTCACTCCCCCCATCTCGTCTCCCTCCCTCTGTGACCCTGTCCCCCTGCGGCTCCCTCCCTTGGTGACCCTGTCCCCTGCGGCTCCTGTGCTTCCTGCCAGACCTTTAGAAATGATGTGTAATTCAGGTTTTATTACACACAGCGTTTCTGCAGCTGTCTCTTAACGGCATCTTTTTAAGTACTCTGTATTCTTTCAGCATGTCCCTTATCTCCTAGAGATTTAAGTTGGAACAGTATGGTACATTTACCCGTTATTCTAGCAGAGTGTAGGTGGCTTATTTTAATTTTTTGCTGTTTCTAGTGATGTAATGTACATCTTTTTTAAAAAATTGACTTGAAAGAGAGAGAGGAAGGGGGAGAGAAAGAGAAACATCAATTTGTTATTGTTATTTGTTATTTATGCTTTCATTGGCTGATTCTCGTGTGTGCCCTGACCAGAAGATGAACCTGCAACCGTGGTGTATGGGTGCGCTCTAACCCACTGGGCTACCCAGCCAGGGCCCGCCTATATCTCTGTATGCTGCAAATAGCATTTGAAAGCCTCTTGCTCTTTCTCTTATTAGCCCCTGTTTGCACTGGGCAACAGTCTGGAGATCTGAGCGTAGCCCCCTGGGCAAATTCCAGGTCCCCCAACTGGCACCCTGGGTTTGTGGATTTACTGGATGGGCAACTTTCCATGTTACTGCATCCTTATTTGGAAAAACGGCCCGTTTGGGAATTAGCTCTTCCTTCCACTACTCTGAGCGGACTGCATTGGAAATAGGAGTTAAAATACTCCCAGATGTGACAGCATTAACTTTCCCAAAGGCCCAGGGCACGGGAACCCCAGAGGGCGCCCACTCCAGGACAGCCACCTTTGTTCACAGTGAAAACCGGCCGGGGCTGGGAGCAGTGGGGGTGACCGCTTTCCAGGACCGCCTCGTGCACCTGCTCTGGAAACCTGACTGCGGTTGCTCTGCTGAGACGGGTTCTCCCCGAAGCTTTCTGTTGTGGGGGCCATGGCTTCGGCTCGAAGGCCAACACCTTCAGCCCTTGGATCCCCTGCCTGTGGCTTTCTCAAGTCCTGGCAAGGAGCCTGCCCTCAGTACACATCCACCGCGGCGCGAGGCAGCCTTTCCAGGCCCTGTGCGCAGTACACGGAGGGGCAGTGGCTCCCCAGGCTCCCCATCCCTCCTACACCTCGCACACCAGTGCCTGGCGTGTACCTGCACTGCCCCTGGTGACGTGGAGCTCGAACACCTTTGATCTCAACCAGCTGGGAGGGCGTAGTTGGTGAAGGGTGACTGTGCCTTTAACTCAGGCCTGTCCCTGACTTCTAGGCCCAGACTTGAGGGGCCTTCTCCTAAATCAGGCTAGATCCGGGCTCATCTCTTCCTCCAAACAGGCAGCTTCCCCGCCCACTCCCGTATTTCCTGTCTCGGGAATGGCTGACTGCAGGGATTGCCTGCAGGCCCTTCCTTCTGTACTTCCTTCTTGGTCGCTCAGGCAGCCATTGGCATCTGAGCGGGCTTCCTCTCCCTCTCCCTGTTGCTTAATGTTTGTTCAGGCTTTCCCTCTGTCTGTCCTGGCATAAAGCAGCATTTCCCACCTGGTCTCCACCTCAGAGCTCTGGCCTTTCTGATTGCTCACTCACCCGGGAGCTGGCATGAGCTTTCTGGATGTGTCTTATTTATTTATGCCCTCGTGTTTCAGGAAGGATGTAGGTACATTCAGGCATCTGATCGTGTTACTCGTTGCTTAATACAATAGCTGCCATTGCTTCAGGTCCAACATGCCTGGCGTGGAGTCCAGAGCCTTCCATGATCTGATGCCCGGCTGTCCCTCCAAGCTCAGCTCTGGTCACAGAAACCCCGAGAGCCTCCAGCACCCCAGCCCTTGGCACTTCCCCAGGTGTGGGCATTGCCGTGCACTTTGCCCAGCTCCCAGCTCCCAGCGCCACAAAACCTGCTCTCGGTGACCTGTGAGTGCTCCTGCCAAGAAGCTTCTGTAGAATTTATGAGCACATTTAGACACTCGAGCACTCTCCTCCTGAGCTCCATGTCCAAACCTCATCTGCAGTTTTCCACTCCAGCCGTCCCCTCCCGCACGCACAACCCTGCACTTCACGCTGTGAGTCGCCCTCCTTGTGACAGCAGTGGCCGTAGCAACCTCCCTTCTTCACCTGTCGGGATGCTCTTCTGGTTCTCCACTTCCCATGCTTCTTCAGTCTGTGGCTAAGGCACGTTTCCTCACGGGGAAGCCCCCACACGAGCAAACACTGCTATGACTTACTCGCATCCCCGACTGGCCACATGTTGGCACTGTGCCAAGGCGGAGCTGACTCCTCCAACCCCTGCTGAGATCCCAAAAGCTATTCAGAGCTTGACAGAAAGTCACCAGTGCTCAAACCGGTAGCTTCCAACAGCTCACAGGTCAGGAAGCTCACCTGAACCCGTTTGGTGGCCACGGAGGTGTGGAAGTCATCCGCAGGCAAGTGTGGCAGCCCTGGCTGTGATGTTTGAAGGCTAGCCTTTCACCTCTATCTCTTTTTGGTTCATTGTTTGAATATTCTTGGACTGTGAGTGATCAGAATGGCATTTGGGGTTTTTTAAAGATATTATTTATTTATTTTAAAACATTTATTTTTTCTTTTTAGAGAGAGGGAAAGGGAGGGAGAAACAGAGGAAGAGAAACATCAATGTGCAAGAGATACATCGATCAGTTGCCTCTCACACTCCCACTACTGGGGAACCTGGGCCACAACCCAGGCATGTGTCCTGACTGGGAATTGAACCGGCAACCTTTTGGTTTGCAGGCCAGCGTTCAATCCACTGAGCTATACCAGCCACGGCTATTTATTTATTTTTAGAGAGGGGGGAAGGGAGGGAGAAAGAGAGGGAGAGAAACATCAGTATGTGGTTGACTCTCACATGGCCCCCACTGGGGACCTGGCCCACAACCCAGGCATGTGCCCTGACTGGGAATCGAACCTGTGACCCTTTGGTTCGCAGCCCGTGCTCAATCCACTGAGCTACACCAGCCAGCGCCAGAATGGCATTTGAATTAAAAAAAAGATGGGTTAAAAAGAAAAGATAGAGAACACTTTCTTCACTATGACGAAAGGGGGGTGCTGATGTGTTTTATTTATGGAACTGTGAATTAGCCAATATCACTACATTGAAATATTTTCCCTTATGTCTATATCATGCCAATATTTGGTCCTCTTACTGGGTTAGATGAGTAATTTAGTTGACATTCCAAACTTATTTTCTGAATTCCTTGCTATTTAAACTGACAACAGGAATAGGTAATTCCTTCAAAAATATATATGATCAGGAGCCATTTAAAAGGGTTTGATGACTCCAGATGGGAACCGGCCCGGGAGTCTCTGTAAGTACGCGGAGGGAAGCAACCGAGAGAAGGGCCCCTCGGCCAGGGCCAGGGCAGGATTCGGTCCAGGGTTCCGGAGCACCCACTCACAGGAGTCAGTCTTTGTTCACTCATTCCCACAGCAAACGTGGTCGGGTGCCCCTGTTTGTCCAAGCCCTGTCCCAGTGCTGGGGGCACGTGGGTGACACATCTCCGGCCAGTATGGGACTCTGCGTCTGCTGAAAGAGAAAGACACAGAAATACTTGCAAAATAACTACAGATCGCTATGCTCGGCATGGACAGCGACCATTCGAGGTCTGTGCTGGCATCCAGGGCCCCACGGACGGCTGAGATTTCCTCCCTTCTACATAATCTTTTCTGGAGTTCTTTAAAACCTGTTGCCAACATTGTCTCATTTCACCTGTAGATGATTCCGTACACATCTCTAACAGACAAGGGCTTTAAAAAACAGACACTAACCCCTTAGTATCATGTCATATCAGTGCAGCCCATATTCAGATTTCCCTGTTTTTCTCAAAATATCTTTTTGCAGTTGGTTTGAGCCGGCCCAAACCAGCGCCACACACAGCATTTGGTTATTTCTACTTCAGTAAATGTTTAATATAGCATTGCCTGTAGTAGCCAAAAAAAATCTACAGTGTAAATGCTCATAAAGTGGGCAAGGATTTGGCCTACAGACAGGATTACAGGGGAGTGGGCTGGAAGGGAGATTGCTCATGTTTTTCTATAAACACTTCTGTAGTGTTTGACTTGATACAAAGTACAATGTGCATTCAAAGATAAAATCTTAGTAGAGAAAAGAACACGATAATTACATTATCTTCATTGCTTCCTTCCCCACTGTCCCCACCAGAAGCGCCTCTGGGAGTCTGGTGCGGAGGACCCACCCGTTTTTTTATAGCCGGTTCCCTGGAGCGGGGCTGCCACAAACCCAGGGTGGGTGGCCTGGGAAATGCGTCAGGAGTGTATCGGTTCACTTCGGCCTGGCTTAATTTTTAAGTCCTGTATGATTATGGTTGAGAATCCTGGTGGACCCAAAACTTTGCAATTCTGTTGATTTGGGGTTGTTCCAGGGACTCAGGAGCAATGCATTGCTGCCCATGTCTAACACGGTCTTTTTCCTTGTCCCTCGCCCCCACCCTTCCAGGCGTCGACCATGCTGAGGGCCTCCTTGGCACCCATGTAAGTAATTGTTCTTAGAACCTGCTTTTGTGGAGAACGGCCGTGGGGAAAGCTGGAACTCAAAGTAACGCTCGCAAACGTCCGTCCGAGCAGCCGAGCCTAGAGGGATGCCTTTGATTAGCTGAGTTCCAAGCGGACGGTAAAGGAGATACCAAGAATCACAAGTGATACTGTTAAACTAGAAGTAGCTCTTAATGTTAGTTCTGTTTGTTTTGGTGCGGTGGCATCACGTGGAAAAACCGTTGGATAGTTCCTATCACATTCTCTAGAAATCACTTAACTGTCCTAAGGCAGCCAACAGAGTGCTACAGAGCCTGAATTTCACGTTCTCAGCCGAGGGGCCGCAGGACAGCTTTGGGTTTCCCAAGCATTGCTACCCCGATCCAATAGGCTGTCACCCTGTGCGGGAACTTCCTTAGGCTCATGTGTTGCACCAGCAAGGACACTGAGGACCTTGCCCTGGCTTCTGGAGGCCCTCTGAGCCAGTCCTGGGGGAGGGTGCTGGGAGGTTACTCAGACGCCTGAGATGTAGACACAGCATCCCCCTCATCCTGCCTGTGTCTGACCTTGACCCTGCACTTTGTTCTCTGCGGGTGGCGGCTGTATAATGTAGTGCTGTCGGCCTGCTGCTGGGTAAAAATCCCACCTCTGCCACCCGCTCTGTGACCTTGAACTCATATAACTTCTCTGTGCCTCAGCTTCCTCACTGGTAAAGTGAGAATAAGGATAGTAACTGTACCACAGGACTGTGGTGAGGATGACAGTGAGTTACTAAGTACGAAGCACGCGGTGCCCTGTCAGGGACATAATGAACGCTCTGAGTGTTTGCTGTGTTACTCCCAGGGGCCTAAGAGGCAGGGCCACTGGCAGAGGGTAAAGGCGGGTCGTTGGTAGAGGAGGCGAAAGGGGCTGGGCCACAGAAACGGGGGATTGGTGAGCAACTCAGCTGGCGATCAATTTAACTGGCGATATTGGTGTTATTGGGGCCCAAGTATGACGGTGCTTACTCCCTCCAACGGGAGCGCCCCAGCTGTGTGTGCCGGCATTGTCAGACTCGGCCCCACAAATGGAGCGTGTTTGTCTGGTGCAAGACCTATTTAAGTTTTAAATTAAAAAATGTTAAAGGTGTTCATTTATTTATTTTTAGAGAAGGGAGGGAGAAAGAGAGGGAGAGAAACATCAATGTGTGGTTGCCTCTCTCACACCCCGCACCAGGGACCTGGCCCGCAACCCAGGCACGTGCCCTGAGTGGGAATCGAACTTGCCCTCTGCCCTTTTCTTTCTCTTTGAACTTGTGTTGCTGCGTAGGAAGTCGAAGGATGTCCCATTACTGCCCTCCTTGGATTATGAGAAACTGAAGAAGGATTTGATTTGGGGGAGCGACCGCTTGAAGGCTTTCTTGCTGCAGGCTCTGCGCTGGGTACGTCCCTTTCCCATGAAGTTGAAAAGAAAGACAGAAGGCGGTGCTGGTTTGCTCGGCTGCGGCCTCGCTTGCGTCTTTTAACCCAGCTGCCAACGCTCGCTCTTCCGCTGCCCGCTGACACCCAGAGCTGAAGTAAAAGCAGCTCCTGACTCCTCCGTCCCCCACACCACCCATTTACAAGTGCATCATAGTTTCCTGTTAACCGGCTGGGTGGCCGCTTACCTCGCTCCCCAGGACTCCCCTACTCTGTTTGGGTGCATGTGTAGTTACAGGGTCCGCCATTTAAGACATGCCCACACCATGAACGTTCCTGCTTTCTCTCTCCTTCCAGCGCTTGACCACGTCCCACCCGGGGGAGCAGAGGGACACCGTGCTGCAAGCCTACATCAGCAGCGACCTCCTGGACTGCCACAGCCACAGCCAGGTCGGTGAGCTGCGAGCCGGGCCAGCAGGACCGTTCCATGGGGGTGGTCCTGGCGGTGGGGGCTTCCATTTCTCTGCATGGTTCAGTCTAGTGACCATGTGTCAGCCTTGAGCTTCTGTGAGCGCCTCGGATCTGCTCTTCACCCTGGATGTGGCCCACCTGTTGCTTCTAACAAGTCCTAAACAAGCTGGAACTGCTTGATTCAACTCTGGAGCTCTGGTCAGCCATTTTTCCTTTTCTCAAATTCCCAAATCTTTCCTCACCCCCATTTCCCACGGTCCTGAAAACTTGTTTCGACTGAGGACAGGCGATGAAGCTTAGCAAGTCCAGTGTTTTTCCATCTGGGCCTGGCCTTAAGATGTGTCTCTGGCAACATGTCTGTCTGTAGCTCTGGACCAGATAGTAGCGGAAGTACGGGATTTCAGTGAGAAGAACTGATTTCAGCCCTCTGCCCCTCACCTGTTACAAGGCCTGAGCACATCACTCACCAGAGCTCCCCCATCTCTGAGGAGGAGCCTCGGGAGGTTGCTGGGGTGACCGCGTGGGGGCACGTGTGGGAATCACTGAACCCCGAGCCCAGCAGAGTAGTCAGTACCCGGTCCCCACCACCCCACCCTCCTACCTGTCACCAGCACGGGCCTCGCTGGCCAGGAGGCGGATGGAGATCTGCAGCGTGGCTTCTGTGTCAGGAAGACCCTGCACTTCATGGTTGCCGCTAAATAATTACCCCAAATGCTCTAAGTACTTCCTCTTCCCCTCGTGGAGCTTCGCCGTGCAGCACAGAGTGGAGTGCCAACACCCTTTCGGATCGCTGATGCAAGGGCACCTGCGAGAGCTAACCTCGCGTTGACCTCTTGTGCACGTGGGCATTTGAGTTTTGAGTAGCCAATTGTTTCTTTGAACGTAGTCTTAGTGCTCCCAGGAAAGAGTAGGTTCAGTTTGAAAAGTAGTCTCTCAAATTCTGGGCTTTTTTTTCTGTTTGTGTCTGCAGTGGCATTGAGTCCATGAGGCATGCTCTCCCTGAGTAACACATCGTTATGATGACAAACTCGAATTCAGACAGTAAATTCAATACCAATTCTTTCTGGGCTTTCACGTTTCATTGAATCTAAGATGTGCACGCCCGTTTTAGCTTTTCTGAAGTTGGACCGAATCTTGCAGTCGATGTTCACGATCTAGTTTAATTCACAGTGCTTCTTTCTTGGTTTTATATTAAACACTAGCAGGCCCTTTAGTGAAATATGTCTTGGGTTTTGTGATACACATTTTTCAAAATGCTGTCATCTCCAGAGCCACCGAGGATGTTATCTCTTCCTCACGTCATTATTTTTAACTGCTGTGGTTTATTTACTTTTTTATAAGGAGCGAGCTGGAGTTACTTAGGGTGTCAGGGCAGGACGGCTCCTTGTGTGACAGGGATGCTGTGTCACTGTGGCCCTTCCAGTCAGGAGACTGAGCGAGCTGGCTGGCTGGTCGCCTGCACCGGCCGAGTGGCTGTCGGAGCTGCAGCTTTGCCGTAGGGAGACCCATCCAAGCACAGGTCACCACCCCTCCACCCCCCACCCCCTAGCCCCCTCCACCCCCCTGTTTCCACTCAGTGCGTGGGGTTGGGTGGAGAATTGGCATTTCTGAGTTTTCAGGCAATGCTGGTGCTCCTGGCCCAGATGACACCTTGAGAATCACCGTCTGGAGCAAAAAACCTCAGTCAAATCTGCTAAATTGCGGTGAGCTTTCTTTCATCTTTGCCGATGGTTTTTGGTGTTGTGCAGCTGCACTTCGGGTTTCGGGAGGCACTGCCACGGCGAACCGCCCACATTTGGCACCGCCAGTCTCACGGGACCTGTGTGTCTACCCAGAGGCCGGAGTCCCAGAGCCTGAGGCATTTTGTCTCATTTTCCAGGGTCGTGTTTTCAGTTGTGAAATGTATCGTTCACACAGATGAGTGCAGAAAACACATGCGACCAGTGTAAAGAATAACAAGAAAACAAATACCAACGTTTCCATCTTGGAAGCGTCTAGAGTACATGCCCTTTCCTTCCGTCGGGAGGTCACCGCCATCTTAACTCTTTAAAAATCGTGGTGAAGGACATAAAATATGTCATCTTAACCATTTCTAGCTCTATAGTTCAATGGTGTTAGGTACACTCATATCACTGTGTGACATATTTCTAGGACTTTTGCACCCCGTAAAATAGAAACTGGCCCCATTTAGCAACAGCCCTCCTTGCACGCCCCCCACCCCCAACCCTGGTGACCACTCTAGGACCTCACGTAAGCGGAGTCACGCAGTATTTGTCCTTTGGTGGCTCAGCTTCCATAGCTTCTGTGTTGCAGCATGTGTCAGGATGCCTTTCCTCTGTGAGGCTGAGTCACGTTCCATTGTATGTGATGCCACAGGTGGCTGTCCGCTCACCCACCGAGGGACACGTGAGCTGTTCCTCCCTTTCGGCTGCACTGAACGTGGGCACACGCAGCCGGACTTTTGTCTGAGTCAGCCCCCTTGCTTTTCTTGACAGTTTCCCCATTTAAGTATGTGCCCTAAATAACAGAGTGTTTGCTCCGCGAGGGGAAGGTGTTCTCCCCATGCTGGAGGAAGACACCCAGCGGCTGATGAACTGAACAGAACAGAACTGCTGGATGCTAATCAGACAGAGGTTCCCAGGGCCCCTACAGACTGCCTCTGGGGACACTTGCAGTGAGGGTCAGGAGAGGATCCTGGGTAGCGTAGGACACCTGGCAGGGCTGAAATATGTACGAGACGGGACACTCCAAACCCGGAATTTGTTTATTAAAAAATGTGTATTTATTCTTACATGTCTAAACTTCAGTCACCTTCAAAGTCCTCTGCACTTGATGCCCTGCACCGATCGAGACGTTTCTTCACTGCCAAAACAGTGTTTGAGCACATCGATTTTGATGCCTTTCAGTGCTTCTGCCAGTTTTGGTTTCACCTCTTCCACGTCAGCAAAACATTTCCCTTTGAGGACTTTTTTCATCTGGGGAAACAAAAAAAAGTCGCTTAGGGTGAAATCAGATGAATAGGGAGGGTGGGGCACAGGGGTCATGCCATTTTTGGTCAAAAACTGCTGAACACTCAGCGTGGTGTAGGCAGGTGTGCTTGTCAGTCATCCATCATGAAATGGGCAAACACATCGAAAGAGTCTTCAAAAAACTTTTGCTGAAGCCAAATGCAGCCTCCCACAACACCACCAGCTGGGACACTGATACAGATGTGTTCCTAGAACGCTCACCTAGCAGGGGAAGCCTGTATTACAAGGCACCTACCCTCCAGAAGATCGTTTTTTTTGGGGGGGCCCCTCGTATAGTCAAGGGAAATGGAGTTGCTCTGAAAATTTGGTTTTTGATCCCACCTGGTCTGGTCTACTTGTGGTTCTCAGGAGTTGGTCACATGAGGACACTGCTGTGAAGTGAAAGATTGGCCGCAGCTGACCCACATGGCAGGGTGTGGGACCGGGAGCTGGGACTTCATTGATGGGTGGTCAGGGTTGTCCAAAAGCAGATAAGAGTCTGGCTCAACACACCCAGGCATTTTGTACTCTGTTTAAAAATGTTTCTTGGTTTCCTTTGTACTACTTTGGAACACTGAAAGTGTTTTCTACAAGTGCGTGCTCTGCGTCCTGGCAAAACCACTCCTGAGTGTAACTCCAGTGAACTGGAGCATCTGTTCACTGAAGATGCTCCAGAGTGTGCACAGCAGCTCTGCTCATAAGGACCAGGCCACTGGCTCTAACGCAAATGTCCATCGACCGTGGAATGGATAAGTTCGCTGTGGTATCAATATTTGTACAATTGGACGCACAGAGCAATGAGAACAAACAGTCAGCATGGGTGAATCTCACAAACATGATACTGAATAAAAAAGTCAGACATAAAATAATACATATGCATGATTTCATTTATTAAAAAAAATCAGGAGAGGCACTGCCCTTGGGTTGGAAGGGGACCCCGAGGGCCTCTGGGGCTCTGGTAACGTGCTCTCTGGGTCTGGCTACCAGTTACCCACGTGCGCCCTTTGAGAAAGCTCCCTGGGCTGTGCACCCTACGATCTGCACGGTTTCCTGTGTGGGCGTTACACTCCCATAAAATCTTCACCTATTTGAAGGTGGTGCGATGGCGCTAGCACCCTGGGGCGGGCAGCCTTCCACATGTCGCCGTCTCGAGTCAGCTCGGCTCAGTCTGGATAGGTGGCCTGCTCCCTCCGGTGCCTCCCCAAACCCTCTCTTCACCTGGGCCTGCTGATCACCCCCACTCCTGATCTGTTTCCAGGGTCCCCTGCTGTTTTCTTTCCTCACTCTCTCGGCCTGTGGAGCACATCCTTTGGTTAATAGCTTCTAGAGAAAGGATGGGCGGGGAGTGTGTTTTTGAGACTGTGTATGTCAGGAAATATCTTTGTCCTTGGTACAGAATTCTGGGCTGTAAAGGATTTTCCTTCAGGTTTTGGAAGATAGTGCCCCATTTTTTTTTGGGAGGGGGGGGTTCCATGTTGCGCTTGAAGAGTGTAAGCCGCTCTAATCCCTGATCCTCTGTGTGTGACCTGTTTCTGTAGCTGCACATTGTCGCCGTGTTAAACGCCCCATCGCTGTCTTCCACGAGGCGCCTTTCGATTCACTGCTGGGCACTTCGCAAGCCCTTCACCGACAGCGTGAGTCCCGGGACCTTTTCTGGAGCTGCGCTGCCGTCGAGGCCTCTGTCCGCTCTGCTCTATGCGGTCAGACCTCCTGAGCTAGTTCTCTTGTCGCCTTATCTTTTCTCTCGTATTTTCCATATTTTTCTTTCCGTCCCACTTTCTGAAGGATTTCCTCATCTTTAGTTTACCACCATTCTGCTGAATTTTTCCTTTCCTTTTTTATAGTGTTCTGTTGTTTCCTCGGTACAATTAGCTTCTGATATCTCTAAAGATACTAGTGACAGACATTTGTTTATTTTTGGTTTTCTTATCCCTGCAGTCTTGTTTCCTCCGAGTTTGCTCCCTCCCCCCACCCGCCATCCTGTTGGTTTTGGCCTTTTTTCCACGTTAGAAACTTTCCTTGGGTTTCTGGTGGGCCTTGGTCATCTGTTCTTAGAGCAGGAACCGCAAGCCGAGAGGAAGTTCCGAGAGTGTGTGTGCGGGTAGGGCCCATAGACGAGGCCTCCCCTGCGGGTGAGCTGGGAGGCATCTGTTAGGAGCCCCTGATTTCAGGGTCTGTAGTTCTTGCTCTTCGGCTGGTTTTTTCCTCCAAGGCCAGTCTTCCCACCTCCCACCAAAAGGCTAAGGGTCTGGGCGCTGGTGTTCTGGGAGCCTGTAGGGGAAGAGGACTGGGGGTGCCCCCCATTTTGGTGCAGAAGCCCTGCTCACCTGTGCCTGGTGCCCTCCATCCTGGGACCCTTGTGTTACCCTAACAAGAGAACACCCCGGGCCTCTGGCGAGAGGAGGACAGTAGTTGCAGGAAGAGCATGTGCTACTTCTTTATCAGCTAACATTCATTCATTCACTCACTCACTCACTCACTCATTCACCCATTGTTCTCCCCACGTTCTGCACTTTTGAGGTTAAGTGGTCTAACTGGTATCGCCTCCTCATTGCCCGCACGGCGCTCTTGGGCCTGCCCAGTCTGTCCCCGTCTGTATTCCCACTTTGCAGACTGTTGTTACAGTTTCTTTTTCTGTTCTCTCAGATCTTAGAGTTTGTGTTATCCTTAAAAACCCATTTATTGTGGTTTTACTGTGGTTTCAGGGAGCAAAATCAGTTGGATCTGCAGGACTAACCTGGAAAAACATGAACAGCGAAGCAAGCGGCACCACCGCCTCTGTGTCCTCAGTGTTCTGATGCTTTGTATAATTAATTCTCTTTTAAAATAACCTAACATTTTTTCAGTTATATTGGACATACGATATCATGGCAGTTCCAGGTGCACAGCGCAGTGATTAGACGTCTACATACCTTCAGAAGTGACCACCCCGACAAGTCTGGTATCCATCATCTAATTCTTTTCCTTTAAAAGTTTGAATAACTGATATTTATCAAATCTCAGAAGAATCCCCTTGACTGCCAAGATTTCTGGACAAGCTGTTTGGTTTTGGCCTGTTTGTTTTACCTGTGATAAATTCGCGGAGAGAGTGAGCAGCGGCCCACAAAGGAGCTGTGCCCTCTCGCGTGTCAGTGACGCCCCGGCCCCCTTGCTGTCCCCACAGAGGACCGTGCTGCAGCTGCTGCAGGGGAAGAGTGAAGTGGTACGCCAGTACACGGCCCGGCTCATCAACGCCATCGCGTCCCTGGCGGAAGGTGAGCCACCAGGTCTTCAAAGGGAAGGGCTAGGTCTCACTCATGCATGTCTTCTTTTCTCTCTAAAAAGGGTGCTCCTCCCCAAGTTTCTTAGAGGCGATACGTGTTTCCTCAGTTTATCCCTGTGTAAAGCGTGTAAGGTTTTTGTGTGTGTGAAAATGGGATGTTGTCACTGCTGTGCTTTATGTCAGCAAATTTTGACTGTTTGGGGTTTCCTCTGTAAGCCTTCTGGCTTCCTTTCGTAAGCTTTCTGGTTCTGTGACATAGTACTTTTTAGATTGCCTTCAGATACACACATATATATTTTTTACATTTTCTGTAATTTTCTGCCTCAGGTAAATTCAGGTTGAGGACACAGTTAAAGCTGATCCCAGCAAGCATGGTGCCATTGCCTTCAAAAGACTGACCTCTTAAGTCAAGAGAATGGAAAAGCCCCAGAGATAGCATGCCACTGTCACTGAGTTCAAGTGATGTTACAAAGCGTCACTGTCTTCCTTCATTCTGATTTGTTTACACTCTTTTCAAATGGGATGAAGGGTGTTTCAATTGTAACTGTATGGTGGAACTCCAAAACTTTGTCCCCTCCTTTATTTGTGTGTTCTTCCATCCATTTAGCGAACAGTTATCATAAGCCAGGGTACGTGCCAGGGACCAGTCAGATAATACTGTGGAAATTTATGTTCAGAATCAGTGTCTGGAGCAAGCCACAAGTCCACAATAGGCTAGTGACAATTCAAGCCATAGTGTAGGGTTCCAGGTCTGGTCCCAGCCTCTCCAGGCCGTAGGCATGTCCAGAAGGAACAAGGGCCGTGGCCCGAGAGCACTACTTGGCTGCCTGCCTTATAAAGACTGGTGGGCTCCTACTCACAGGTTCCCCGCCCCTTCCTCCTCATAGATTTGACTTGGGGTTCCAGACTTCAGGTAAATAAAGGGCAGTGCCCCCTACGGGAACACAGTGATGAATTAGAACAGTGCATTTTTAATATTAGGTGATTGACTAAAACCAACTTTGCAGAAGAAATACGTTTTAATAAGTTTTATTGGAACCCCAAATTATACAAACTACATGAGTTAAATGCAGAGTTTTCATAGGAAATGGTTTGGGGCAGCCCGGGGGGCAGGGCGGGGTGTGGGTGGAGGGTGGAAGGTTTGAGGGAAAAGGTGCAAGAACTCACGGCGTGGACGGCTGTGTGGTGATCGTGGGGGAGGGAGGTAAAGGTGATAAGTGGTGATGGAAAAATACAGTTAAAAAAGGAAGGTGGTTTTGGAACATGACCTTCACACCAGACCAATTGTCTCCTTTCACCTGTGTGTCTCCGGTCGCGTGACCAGGTCGCCTCTACCTCGCCCAGAGCACCAAGGTGCTGCGGATGCTGGAGGAAAGGCTGAAGGAGGAGGACCAGGACGTCGTCATCCGGGAGAACGTGCTCGGTGCCTTGCAGAAGTTCAGCCTCAGGTGCTGACGCGCAGTAGGTCATGGTGGCGTCTGGGAAATCAAATCGGGTTTCTATGAGCCACGATTCTGTGTTTCTTTCCTCCCAGAGAGAGAGAGGCAGCTGGTGCTTCTCAGCTGACACCGAGGGCAGGCTGGTGGCTCTCTAAGAGAGCTCGAAAGCTCGTCTCCAGTCCACTAGACCATCCCCCTCCGGCTGCCACTGAGGGAGAGGGCCGTTTCAAAAGTGCCCGTGTCCAGCCTCGTCGCCTCATGAGCACGACTGTGCCTCAGCCGTGCACGAGGTTGAGAGCTGCACCCACGAGTGGGGCTGGCAGAGGTGCAGCCGGCCCCAGTGCGCAGTCTTCGTGGGTGTGGGGCGGAGCTGCACGAGTCGGGCGTGGCGCCTGCAGTACGCTGAGCACGCATCCCAGCAACCCGGTCTCAGCGGAGCCTGCTGTGACCTGGAGCTGTTCCCCATCAGAAATGTAAAGCCAGACGCCCCTTCTCGAGCCAGGTCTGGTGTCTGCACACAGCTTTCTTTTTCTAAGCAACAGCTTTCCTGAGGTGTGTGTCACGTACCACCAGACTCTCCCATCTTGAGTGTGCAGTTCAGTGGTTTTGGTGTATACAGAGTCGCACAACCATCGCCACAGTCTAACGTGAGAACATTCCTGTCCCACAAAAGGAAACTTCATGCCTGTTTACAGTCGGCCCTCATTCCCATCCCAGCCCCAGGCGACCACTAATCTACTTTCCGTGGGCTTACCTGCGCTGGATATTTGATATAAATGGAATCAGATAATGCGTGTTCTTTTGTGGCTGGCTTCTTTCTCTTGGCATAATGATTTCGAGGGCCATCCGCGGTGTATGGCGTGTCGGCACTTTGTTCCTTGGTGCAGCCTGGCAGCGTTCCCTGTTGCACTGTGAGGAGACCACATTCTGCTCAGCCACTCGTCAGCTGGTGGACATCTGGGTGGCTTCCACTTCGGGCTCCAGTGTGTAATGCCGCTGTGAGCGTGCACATGCAGGTCTGCGTGTGGCCATGCTGTCCTTCCTCCTGGGCAGGCCTCAGGGCGTGGACTGTGCTGATCCTTCCAGCGTCCAGAGTCCCTCGTGACCGCCTCGCTTCCTCTTTGGCGTCACTGAAACTTCTAGGACCTAGAGTCCTCAGCCTTTCCTCTCGGTCCTCTTCTGAACACATGTTCTTCCCATCAAATGTGGGTGGCCCAGCAGTCTGCTCAGTCCCAGTCCCAGTGTGAGTATGTTTGGCGGGGAAAGCGGCAGGTGTTGAGTCCCTGCAGTTGGCCAGGTTCTCACCAATGAAAATGTCTTCCTCTAACTCTTAATTGAGGAGACCCCTGAATAATCTCCCATTGTTACTTCCTCAGATCATACCAACATTTCTGTTTGCTTGTCAAGATAACAGCTTGATGCTCACTTTGGGGAAATTTCAGAAATTCAATAGCTGTAGTTAAGTCATAGACCTAAGATAAGGTAAAGAACTACTTCTGCCCAGTAATGCGGGTACTTACCGCCAATTTTTTCTTTTCCTCCCATCAATCATTTAAGCTTCCTGTTCTGGAAACGTGCTTAATGTTTTGGCAGTTTTCCAGGGTCTCTACACAGAGTGCAGGAGGGGTCAGGTTTACCAGAAGGGCACTGTCTTCACCGTATTCTAACAAATGCCACTGAGCGCGCAGGCGCGAAGAGCCGCCCACGTGGCGGTGGTGCCACCAGGAGGTGCGTGGAGGTGCCTCCTCCGCAGTGTGGTGATTTTTGGAGAATTCCGATGACTTCTCCTGGCGATGCCAGGCGTCGTCTCACCAGTTCTGAAGGCTGATGCGATGACAAGCACTGCACATGCCGATGAGGCCCTGGGCTTTGTAAGACGTTACACCTGGTCAGGGGGTGGAAAATGACTGTCACTTGTGCTACTCAGGTCGTTAAACTGTCCTTACTCTGCGGAGATCTGAATCAAAATGGTATTGAGCTGGGTTTTTGCTTTTCTGGTATGTTTTCTTTTTGCACAGCTCAAAGTGTCTAAACTCGATTATAATCCACTAGAGTTTAGTACAAGCCTGTTTGTCAATGAACTATTTCTGTGGCTCTGTTTCCTGGATTAAGTAGACCAAAAGCTATCAAGAAAACACTTTAAATATTGGAAAGGAAACTTTCAAAGTAGGAGGCTGCTTACTGCCTTATCTCTCTTTAAACTCTTAATAATATCCTGTGATTAGCCAGGCTCCTGCCAACGAAAATTTCTTATTCTAGCTATGAATTGAAAAGAGCCATGAATAATCCTCCAGGGCTATTACTTCCTCAGGTCATGTAAACACTCCATTTCTGATTGTTATAAAGATAACAACTTGGTGCTGACTGTTTGGAAAAGTTGTGGAAATTCAGTAGCTGTAGCCACAGAGCTGAGATGAAAGGTCGGGGATTCGCTGCCGTCTCAGTTGTGTGGGTCTAGCAGTGAAGCGCCCTCAGTGTCAGCGTCAGCCCCACTTGGTCTCCCCTGACAGTCTCCCACCAGCGTTCATTCACCGGAGCTCTCTCCTCCCAGGCGCCCGCTGCAGACAGCCATGATTCAGGACGGCCTCATCTTCTGGCTGATCGACATTCTGAAGGACCCCGATTGCCTGTCCGACTACACACTGGAGTACTCGGTGGCTTTGCTCATGAACCTCTGCCTCCGGAGCGCAGGTCTCAGCCTCAGTCCCCGCGGGCCGGCTCCGGGGTGGGGGAGGGAAGAGGTCCTGACCCTCCAGTGGGGTGACCCATGAGCCTGACGTGGCTCCCCTTTGTCTCTGCCATGGAAAACTGGAAACATGAAGAGCGCTTTCCAACGGGACATCAAGCTGTGAATCCCTGAAACCCAAATACCTTTCTGGCCTTGGAAAGAACATTTTATTGATGTATATAAACACACACACATACATATTTAATCATATATATATATATATATGTATGATATGTGTGTAGCGCCTGCATTAAGAGGAAATTAAGTTAGGTTATGTTTTTCATCTTCAGTGCATTATTCAAAGGTAGGAAGTTAAGAGTTAGGATCCCTTTTGTCTAAAGGCAGTGAAATGCATTCCTGAGATTGTACAGGATTATGCTGGGGGCCGAGCAGGGAGATTAAACCATGCTGCCCGCCCGGAATCACCCACCCCGCCCCCGGCAAGGGGGTGCTGCCAGGGATGTCACAGGTCGTTTATGTTCCCAATCAACAAAAGCAGTGATTTTAGCTTGTCTACGGGTTCTGTCCCATTTAAGGATCTGTCCCCTGGGGTGAACAAAGCTTCTTAAGAAGAGGTGCCCAGTCCAGCCTGTGGCTGAGCTGAGTGGCCCAGCATTGGCAGGTGGCCCAGACAAGGAGCTCAGGGCTGTTTGTTAGATGCTCCTCACCCTCGGAGGCTCTGTCATTGAAGCACCTGTTGACGACTGAGTAAATGCCTGTTTCGATCTTCTGTTTTAAAACTAGCCTGCGCGTGAAGCCCTGGCTTTAAAGTATCCATTAGATTATCATCAGCTTCCTCACGGTCATCACCGCACTCACAGCGAGTGTAGGGCGCTGTTCGGATCGCTCAAACTGCCGGTGGTTTCGACCACAACGGCTGTACCTGGGGGAGGTGCAACACTGCTCTGCGATGGCCGTGCTTTTAACGTCCAGGAGCTCTGTGCTCTGCCTGAGCAAAGACAGCCACCCCCCCACCGCCCCTGCCACCCAGGAGGGTGCCGGCCTGTGCCAAGCTACTTCGTTCCACTGCACCCTTTCAGGGAGACGTGAAAAATCCCTGCATCATCCCAGGGGAGGGAACTGAGGCCCAGGTTGGCGCAGTGACTCACCCGAGGCCACACAGCTCATAAGCACAGGAGCTAAGATTTGTATTCCAGTCTCTGTGACTTGAAGCTGTGCTTCTGAGTTCAGACGGTCATGTTTTGTTTTGTTTTGTTTTGTTTTGTTTTGTTTTCTTAAGGGAAGAACATGTGTGCCAAGGTGGCAGGCCTCGTTCTGAGAGTTCTTTCGGATCTGCTGGGCCATGAAAACCACGAGGTACTCAGCACTGCTCACCCCGGGCTGGGGGAGGGCTGGCCCTGCGGTAGCTACTACCCTTTCCCTCTCCCGTGCATCTGCACTCACTACTGCCAAGCTTTCGTAACTTCCGAATTCCAGAACTAGAGGCTTCCAGCCTCTCCTCACTCCTGACTTGGCACACGCTGTCATCACCGGCCCACGCTGACACATTCTCTCCCTGTCCTCTACCCATGCTCCACCCCTCCCCACCGTGGCCATGCCTCTGTTGTGTTCAGTGTGTGTCTGCGGGCACACAGGCAGTCTGCAGGTGGATTTACTATTGCGTGTGCATTTAATGTGTGTAAATAGTATTGCACTGTACAGCCCTATTTTCTTTTTTCACTTTTTTTTTTAAGATTTTATTTATTTTTAGGGAGAGGGGAAGGGAGGGAGAAAAGGAGGGAGAGAAACATCAGTGTGTGGTTGCCTCTCGTGCATCCCCTGCTGGGAACCAAACCCACAACCCAAGCGTGTGCCCTGACTGGGCATTGAACCATCAACCTTTCAGTTTGCAGGACGACACCCAACCCACTGAGCCACATCGGATGGGGCTTCCCTGCATTTTTAGGATCTTTCTGTGTTTCTTTGTATGCATCTCTGTGGTGAACAGAACAGCCCCTGCTTGCAGCACCCTCATTTTCCCTGTCTGCTCCCCAGGGGTGTGCACCTTGGTTGCCCCCAACACTCTGCTGCCACACGGGTCCTCCATGGGCAGCCCTGCACTTGCCCCCGGAGAGCCTGTGCCAGAGCTTCCCTGGGTGGTCAGACACTTGTCACTGCTGGCTTACCCCATGTGTCAGTCAGTCAGAGTCCTGGAAATCGTCCCCCAGGATGGCCTCTGCTGTCACAGGTGTCCACCCCAACACTGGTATGGTTTTTTAAAGTTCTTTAACTTTAAGGTCACAAGTTCTTTCTAAATAAAGTCGAGGTATAGCTAAATAAACAATATGACATCGCTCACCTGGTTTCTGCAAATACCTTTGCAAAAATTGTGGCATCGGCATAAGTTTACCCGAAGCCAAAGCCTCAACGAAAACATGAGGAGCCAGATCAGGACCTTGGGAGGACAGGACCGAGTGCCACTGGGTCACAGTGAAGCTCGTGGTCCCTACGTGTGTGCCCCCTTTCAGACAGACAGCTCCGTTCTGGTCACTTCATTCACGTCATGTGTTCCCAGAGGCCCGTGGGCTGAGAGACCTGGGCATGTCACACTGCACGCCATGCCCCTTACGTTGCAAAACAGTAGCCTCTTAACTGCTTCTAGACCCAAGGGAGCTCTGCTCTCCATTTCCTCCCCTCCTGCAGTTAGATCTGCTGGGAAGTCCATGCTGGCTCTGACCATGATGGTGAGTTTCCCATGTCGCGACCGGAATGTCGGCCCTGGAAACCGAAGAGACCAGCGGTCGGCAATGTGTTTGCTTTGAAGACGAGCTGGAAAACTCACCTGCACGTATTTTAGAGCCTAGAAAAGCTTCGCTGCCCGAATAAGTGCTGCACGCATGTATCCTAGACAAGATAGTTCTGTTCTTGAAAGACAAAACCCAGAAGAAAACCCACAAGGAAAAGATGCATGTAACTGACCGTATGCACCTTAATTTTATTTTGTATGAAAAAGATGCCACAATCACATTCAAAAGACAAACGATGCCCTGAGAAAAAACGTGTATCACATAGGACAAAAATTTTATGTCCCTAATATCTGAAGTACTCCTATAAATTGATCAGCAAAAGTCAAACCAAAAAAAAAACCAACAGAAAAAGGATATAAAGTGACAGTTTACAGAGTAGCAAAGCTTCCTGATCAGTGAACATGGAAAGATGTTTCATTTTGCTGGCCGTGGGGGAAAGGAAGATAAAAACGACTATACGTGTCTTTTCTACCCCTTAGGTTGTTAAAACTTAGGGTGCTGAGTGCGGTGCTGGGAGGCGGTGCGGGGAGATGGCCCCTCCCCTGTGTCCTGGAGGGAGTGCAGCTTGCACTTACCAGGCACGGCGTGCACCACGGGCATGCACCATGTCCTCGTGTTGGGGTCACCGGTGTGAGTAACCTGCACGGCCTGTCCTGAGGAGACCGTGCCAGGGGAGCGACAGGGCACGTGTGGCAGCAGAGCAGAGCACTGGTCGGGCTCAGGCAGGGCTCCCTCTGAGACAGGTCTGAGCTGCGTTTTTAAGGGTGAAGTGTAGCTTCTCAGGTAGACACGTGGGGGAAGGCACTCAGCAAAGTGCACAGTTAGAACCAGGGCCAAGGCACATCAGCGTGGGGTGGGCGTCCCTGACATCGTGTGGGACTGCAGTGTGAATTCACGGTGGCAGGGAAAGAGGAGCAGAGGGTCCTGTGTGCGGTACTGAGGAGTCAGGGCTTGCCGGCTAGGCTGTGGAAGGGGTCCGAGGCAGGGGGAGGGCCTGTGACTTGGGCTGCGCGGTGGGGTTTTGGCAGCGATGTGACGGCTGGAGCGAAGGGCGTGCATCAGAGGCAGAGGCTGGTTTGGAGATGTGTGGCCAAAGTCACGGGCATGTGTCCCAACAAGGGCAGCAGCAGCGCGGACAGGAAAGAGGGGTTCCTATCCAAGGCAGTGCAGAGGCCCCCAAAGGAGAGTCAAAGAACAGAAACCAGTGATGACTCCAGAGTTTCTAGCCTGCGTGACCGGTGACAGGGATGAAGCAATGGAGCAGCAGGAGTTCGCTTTGCGAGGGAATGAAGGCTTTGGCTCTGAGCTCTTTGTGTGGCTTCACTGGGACGCGCAAATGGAGATGACTGTCACTTGGAGACGCTCGCTGGCCTCGTCGGCCAGGGTGTCTCGAGCGTGCTGTTTGGTAATTGAGGTGTGCCGTGTTTGAGAACTTGCAGATGACTGTTTTTCTTCTCCCCTTGAAGATACAGCCGTACGTGAATGGCGCCCTGTACAGCATCCTTTCCATCCCATCCATTCGTGAGGAGGCACGAGCAATGGTAAGAGACGTGCTTGAGACGGGCCTGTGTCAGCGCCTGTCAGTGCCACCGGCCAGGAGCTGTGACAGCGAGGACTTCCCAGACGGGGCCCAAACTATGTGCCAACTCCATGTTTGCGGGTTCTGATGAGACTGTGGCTTTTATCGGGTTCTCCAGGGACCCCCAGCTCCTCTGGTGGTGGAGAGCCACCGTGCCAGAGAGTTTCCAGCAGGGTTATTTTTGGAAAGCTGTAGACGTTTTGTTTAATTTAAACGACTCATTTAGATTTGGGTTTTGGGGAATGCTTACGGATTTCATAGTCACAGAAGCATAGCAGGAAAATGGTGAAATGGAGAAAAGCACCCCTCGGGTTCAGGTCTAGGGTTCCTGGAGTCTTTGCGGCCGCTTGAGAGTTGGTGCGGTGAAAAGACCCCTCACCTGCAGGCGCTGTGACAGCAGCCACAGGGAATGGCAGGGCTGATAAGGTGGGTCACACTGTCCACACTGAAGGGCTTGTTTGCTGATGGTGAAGCCCTATCTAATGTGTTTTCATTAGTGCCTGTGTCGGGAGTGCAGAACCAGCCTCGGACGACTAGTGTCGTGTCCGGAGACGACAGGTGTGTCTACATCTTACCCAAAGCGCTGCAGCTTGGGCCTTTCTCCCTGCCGCACATGACTCCAGGGTGACAATGTGCCCGTTCAGTGCTGCGAGGAGAGGGCTGAATGTACCTCCAGAGGCCACATTCAGTCCAAGACCAGCACAACGTTCCGCTTGGTTGTGCTCTCTTGGAAGAACTGTTAAATCTTCTGATTGGTCACCTAAGTCACATCATCGGTCACACCAGGGACGGAAACTTAAGAACTGTTCTGTTGTGTGTGGGCAGTCAACAGTGAGGATTGCCTACTGCTTTTAAGTGAAAAATCTGCTTTCTCAGTATAGAGCAGGGGAAAATAATCTCGATTATGGTGTTTATGGACATTCAGGGGGAAGGGTGGAAATGTCAGCCAAGCAGAACACGAGGAACAAAACATGTGGACTGCAGAGGGAGAGAGAATGCAGGCCACACGGACTCAAAAAGCGTGCAGGGCAGTGCGGAAAGACCTGCAGGGCAGAGGGCGGAGAAGGCGGGAGGGGCCGGGACCACACGGGGAGGAGAGACTCAGAGTTGGAGGACCTTCGAGGATGCCGTGAGCGATCACCCTGGGCAGGGAGAAAAAGGGTAGAAGTGTCAGAGACCAGTGTGACCGTGCCCTGAGGTCTCATTCAGCTGCAGCTGGAGTCCCAGCAGGAGAGGAGAGACAGATAATGAGGCTGGAAAAAGGTTGACCTAACAAGGTACCCAGGAAATCCCCAAATGTCTGGAAGTTAAAGTGTTGACACTTGTAATGGTTACCTGTTGCCGTGTAACAAATTATCCCAAAGCTTAGTGGCTTAAACACTTTGTAATTACTACTCTCAGTTTCTGTGGGACAGGGTGCAACAGCGGCTAGCAGGATGGTCTAGGCTAAGAGTCTCGCGTCGTGAGTTTTCAGTCAAGACTTCAGCCAGGGCAGCCAAGGCTTGGCCAGGGCTGGAGAATCCGTTTCATAGCGTTTCTCTCCACCCGGCAGAGGGCTTCCCCGAGTGAGCGATGCCAGAGAGACAGAAAGTGAGCTTAAGGACAGAAGGACACCTTGTAGCCTCGTCTCCGAAGTGCTGTCCCGTTGCTTCTGTTCTGCTGTTTACACTGTACAGTGGTGGCCAGTGGAGGTGGCGGGGGGGGGGGGGGGCTCCGGAGCAGGAATTCCAGGAGGTGGGGATCCTTGGGACTGTCTCAGAGGCTGGCTGCCACCCATGTCCAAGTCACCTGGATCTAAGAAGTCACAAGGGGAATAAGGGGCTATTAATCTTTTGACATATACTGCAAATATGTCTTCTATTTTCACTTGTCTTTTCATTGTGGTGTTTTGAGTTATTTGGTAGCTTTAATTGTAGTTGAATCTGTTAATATTTTCCTTTATAGTTTCTGACATGAGTTTCTAGACAGCCTCTAAATTATTTTTTTAATAACGATTTTATTTATTTATTTTCAGAGAGAGAGGGGAAGGGAAGGAGAAAGAGGGAGAGAAACATCCAAGTATGGCTGCCTCTCGAGCGCCCCCTACTGGGGACCTGGCCCGCAACCCAGGCCTGGGCCCTCCCTGGCTGGGAATTTAATGGGCGACACTTTGGTTCGCAGGCCGGCACTCAGTCCACTGAGCCACACCAGCCAGGGCCAGCCTCTAAATTATTGAATTCTTGACTTTAGGAAGAAAGCTTGGACCACTCAGATAAAAGCATAAGCAGCAGAAGTCTCCCTCTGGCATTTTAACGGGCATTAAAGTCACAAGCTCTGGAGGAGCCCATGAGCCTGAGGGAGGAAGCTTTTGGACACACCACCTACACAGTCGCCTATTTAACTCTATAAGAGAGGGCTGTAAGGGAGGTTATGGCCAGCTTCTCAAAACCCCAAGATTGCCCACTCTTCACTCGTATCCTTGAGGAAGTTTTTAGATTGATCTAGGAATTGCATTCCTTTTGTGTAGAACAACAACAAAGATAACTGGACAATGAGGAAAAGAGACATCAGTCTCACCGCCCCCACGGTGGCTCGTGGCAGCGCTGGGTGCGTGGGGGCAGAGCAGCCGGGTCAGGCAGTCCACAGGAGAAATCACTAAAGCCTCCGTATTTCCATTCGGGTATTTTCCTCTCATCACTGGTGCAGAGAAGAAGGGGCTCTGCCGTGGAGACGCTCGTCTTCACATTTTTATTGTGCAGCAGTGAGAAGCTGGAAGCAACACGAGTGTCTGGTAACAGGAACTGCTAATGAAATTATGGTTCTTTTGCTCAAAATAGTAATAGCTATTGAAGATGATAATTAGGAAAAGCAGTATGGAAAAATTTTATTGTGTAATGAGAGATAAAAGCTGAACGTGATGTTATAAGAACTCTGTTTTCGCAACTGTGTGAGACATTTGTGTACTTATGGAAAATAACAAAGAATACATGAAAATTTTGTTAGTACTGAATGCTATTAGGGCGGTCTTATGTAATAGGGGGAAGGAGAGAAAGATGGATGAGCGCCCTGAAGCCCATTGGAACTTTACAAGACTGCCGAGGGCTGGGGCTGGGGAGCAGGTCCGGTCAGTAGGGCTGCCCTCAGCCCACTTCACAGCCTCCTGCCCCCAGGTCTGCTTTCAAGCCCAGGGCTGGGGTAGTTGTCGGCCATAGAACTCTGCCCTCGGACGTAAACCCAACCAAACGTCTGCCCTGGGCTGGACCAAGGCCCTGTCAGGTCGGAAGGCCCCCAGAGAGTCTCGGAGGGCAGTGGAGCTCAGGAGAAGCCACCTGGACTCCATAGGGCTCCTCCAGGGACGAACCACGTCGGCTTGTCCCGTGACCCCAGGACCCACAGCTCACACCTGTGAGGCCAGGATCTCTGCCTCTGCTGTCCCCAAAGGCTGGATGCCCCTGCTCCCCACCTGTCGCGTCGCCCACTTTCAGATCAGCCTCACATGCATGTTGGATTGGCAGAACCTGAGGCATGTGCCTGGGGAATTTTTATTAAGAAATCTTCCCCCAAATGATCCCCCTAATTACAGAGAAGAGAGGTGTGATTCCTCCCCACCCCCACTGCTAAGTAACAACTGAGCTAGTGCTATATAAAAGAGAGGAAATGAAAATAAGATCTTTCAATGTATGAGCAGGTGATCATTTGCAAAAGTAACCCCTGGGAAGAAAAAAATAGAGGGGAGCCTGAACACAGTGTATGTCTCACTCCACTGGTGGAGGCGGTAAAGACATTGACATTGACCGGTCGTTGGTGATCCTGGCCTTTGGCCTTTTCGGGTTTATCACACTGCTTTCACTAGATAGGTTCTTCCTCCTCCGGCTCTTACCTTGGGTGGAGATGGGGAACAGGGAGATCAGTTTAGGAGGTCGAGAGGCAGAAACTCAGCTCTCCTATCAGGGAAGGGCCTGTCACTTAGATAAGACACACCCGGTGTCCTAATGGAAGCCTCGGCACTGCTGAACACGCCTTCTTCGAGATGCTCATCTCAGCTTAAAACTTCCCAGGGCTCTTTTCCTCCTGACTGCTCCTTCAGATCCTCCTGGATGGGCCTATCTATCTCTGCCTCCTCCGTAAGTGTCATTCTCTCTGAGGTTCTGTCCTAACCCTCTTCTCTGCTGTCCCTGGAGATCCTTGTTTAGTCCCTTGGCTTCAGCTACCAGCTTCTCTGCTGAGCCACAAACGCTCCCAGACACAAGCTCCATCTCACCCATTTATTGAGCATCCACTGTGTGCCAGCCATTGAACAAAAAGAATTCTTAGTACCGAGCAGAGAAGTTATTTTCATTGCAGCATTTTTTATTATTCTATTGATTATACTATTACAGTTGTCCCAGTTTTCCCTTCTTTGCCCCTGTCTACCCAGCACGTCTCAGTCCCTCAGGCAATCCCCACACCATTGTTCATGTCCGTGGGTCACGTGTGTAAGTTGTTCGGCTGCTCCATTTCCTGTTCTGTACTTCACATCCCCCTGATTATTCTGTAACTACATATTTGTACTTCTTAATCGCCTTGCCTCTTCACCCATTCCGCCACACCCTCTCCCATCTGGCAACCCTCAAAATGCTCTCCATGTCCATGACTCTGTTCCTGTTCTTGTTTGCTTAATTTGCCTTTTAGATTCAATTGTTGATAGATTTGTATTTTTTGCCATTTAATTGTTCATAGTTTAGATCTTCTTTTTCTTATATAAGTCCCTTTAATATTTCATATAATGATGGTTTAGTGATGATGAACTCCTTTAGTTTTTTCTCATCTGGGAAGCTCTTTGTCTGCCCTTCGATTCTAAGTGATAACTTTGCTGGGTAGAGCAGTCTTGGCTGTAGGTCCTTCCCTGCTTTTCATGACTTGGAATACTTCTTGCCAATCCCTTCTAGCCTGCAAAGTTTCTTTTGAGAAATCAGCTGACAGTCTTATGGGACCTCCCCTATAGGTAACTAATTTCTTTTCTCTTGCTGCTTTTAAGACTTTATCTTTAACCTTTGGCATTTTAATTATGATGTGTCTTGGAGTGGGCCTCTTTGCATCCATCTTGTTTGGGACTCTCTATACTTCCTGGACTTGCATGTCTGTTTCCTTCACCAAATTAGGAAAGTTTTCTTTCATTATTTTTTCAAATAGATTTCCCATTTCTTTTTCTCTTCTCCTTCTGGCACCCCTGTGATGCAAATGTTGGAACACTTGAAGTTGTCCCACTATCCTCATTTTTTTGGATTCTTTTTTATTCTTGTTGTTCTGACTGGTTGTTTTTTGCTTCCTTATGTTCCAAATCATTGATTTGATTCTCGGCTTCATCTAGTCCACTGTTGTTTCCCTGTAAATCGTTCTTTATTTCAGTTAGTGTGTCCTTCGTTTCTGACTGGATCTTTTTTCTGCTATTCAGGTCCTCACTATGTTCCTTGAGCATCCTTATAACCAGTGTTTTGAACTCTGCACCTGATAGATTGCTTATCTCCATTTTGTTTATCTCTTTTTCTAGAGTTTTGATCTGTTCTTTCATTTGGGCCATGTTTCTTTGTCTCCTCATTTTGGCAGCCTCCCTGTGTTTGTTTCTGTGGTAGAGCTACTATGACTCCCTGTCTCGGTAGTGTGACCTAATGTACTAGGTGCTCTATAGGGTCCAGTGACACAGCCTCCACTATGACCTAAGTTGGGTACTCAGGCTGAGTACACCCTTCTCTTGTGGTTGAGCCTTGATTGCTGTTGGCAGGTCAATGGGAGGGATTTATCCAGGGCAGTCAGGGGCAAGATTTGGCTGTGACCACTGACCACCAACCTCCACCTTCCATGGAGGATCAGCTGTGCAGGGGCAGGGTGGTGGTGCTCCAACATGGTCTATAGCTGTCTACTGGGTACGTAGGACCTGGGGTTTCCCGGATGGCGTAGGCCACCTGTATTTTGCCTGGGACCACTCTGCCTGAGCTATAAAACAATCTGAGATGGCTGCTACTCATGCTAGGCTTGGAGATTCCCAGTTGAAGCAAGTTGTGAGTCTGGGATGTCTGCTGCTAGGGCCAGGCCTGGGGCCACTTAGTGAGAGGTAGGGGGTCTGGGGGCTGACTGAGGCCAGCTGTTGCTTATTTGAGAGGATTTAGGAAGTTGTGAGCATGAGCCAAGACCAGCCATTCATATGGAAAAGCCACTGTTAACAGCTTAGGTGACCTACAAGTTGGGTGGGACAGAACCTCAGGGGATCTCCAGTGCAGGGCAAACAGTGTTAGCCAGGTTGATGGAGTCTCAGATATGACACCGCCTGCCAGCCCTGTGGCTCTGTGGGGGAGGGTCCAGAAAAAGGACAATGGCCTCTGCCCACCTTTCTGTCTGGGAGAAAGCTGTCCCCCAGCTCTCGCCTTGATGCCAGACACTTCAGTTCCTCCCTCTATGCCACTGGTGCCTTTCAAGCTGCTCCCCCGGTGCTGGAGCTCAGAGGGAGTGAGTCTGAATAAGTCCGTGTGTGGGTTCTTTAAGAGGAACTGCTCGGAACTCCAGAAGTTTATTCCACTGACTCAATCCCCACTGATTTTTGCAGCCAGAAGTTATGGGGACTTATCTTCTTGGCACTGGAACCTTGGGCTGGGAGGCCTGGTGTGGGGCTGGGACTCTCCATCCCAAGATTTCCCCCCCAAATTTGTATCCACCACATGTGGTTGTGGGACCAGCCCATTCTGCATCTCCACCCCTCCTACTAGTCTGGATGGATGTGGTTTCTTTAATTCTGTTGGTATCAGACTTCATTCAGCTCGATTTCTGATGGTTGTGAGTGATGGTTGTTCTGTAGTTTAGCTGTAATTTTGATGTGGTTGTGTGAGGAGGTGAGCCGTGTTTACCTGTGTCGCCATCTTGACCGGAAGTCTGAGCATAGGAACATGTACTGTACATATATAAGAAAGTGTTTTGGGAGATTAGTTGAAACTATCCCACTGAAAAGTAGTTCCCCCCCAAAACAGAAATGTTAATGGTTACTCTCTCCAATGCTTTAGGGTATGGAAGACATCCTTCGCTGCTTCATCAAAGAAGGCAATGCTGAAATGATCCGCCAGATCGAGTTCATCATCAAGCAGCTCAATTCAGGTCCGTTTAATGCAAGAATCTATGATCTAGATTTTGAATCTTTCACATGTGCCAGAAAGACACGTGGACTCTCTTAGAGGGCTTGTGATATCTTGGAGTTTATTCAAGAGCCCAGGTGGACGTAGAAACAAATGTTCAGCCAGGTAATACAAGCCACACTGTCCCCAAATCAGCGATCGCTTACCAAAGTGTAGGCTTATAGTCAGCAAAAAGAATTCAAAAGCAATTACAGAAACCCTTCTGTAACTGTAAGTTCTCTTTTTGTCGGTCTGCCCCTCCTGATCCTTCCCCCACCTCCGAAGAGTGGCTTCCAGAGTCCTAGGGTAGGTAATGAACACAGATGCTGATCTTCCAGCACCCCTGTAGAAAATGTCTTCCTCCTTCCACAGTCATTCATTCTCTCCAGAAAAATTTATGTCGCTGCTGATAGCATGGGAGGGTGTGATCTCTGTATCCAGCTTCCTCCATTACCATGACAACCCACATCCCATAATCAGAACAGGCCTTCGAGGGAAGGCTGGGAAGGGACCAGGGTGGTGAGGAAACTCAGCTCTTTCTGTGGAGTCCTGACACCTGCATCTGACTCGTACGCCTGCCAGAGGCACTGGCAGTGCCAGAGTCCAGGGGCCAAGCATGCACTTGTGTCTTTCTGTGTGTCCTTCCTCAATGCCCAACCGTCCACACCATGAAAGTCCAAGTGCACATTCATGTTCAGCATGTGAACAAGGTAAAAAGAAAATGAATCTCTTGATCTCTGCTCTGATCCCAAGTCAGCAGTTTGACCAGGGCCAAGCCAAAGGACAATGCCAGATGCCATTTCCCGGAAGAAGCCGGCAGGTGGCTCTTCTGGCTCACAGTTCACAGCCTGGCTACACAGGCAGTCCCCCACCCCAGTTAAATCAGAACCTCTGGGGGGACCCCAGGTGTGAATGAAGGGTGTTCAAAGCTTCCAGGCGATGCCAGTGTGCAACCAGGGTGGCAAACCCCCGCCTCAGATGGATGCAGAAATTGGGGCAGATCGAGGACCCAACAGGGGCTCCTGACCAACAGGAGGCAGCTGGGTTAGGGGGTAGGTTCGAGAGCTCAGCTCCCTTCAGGCTGGGGGCCCATTTCCATCTGAACCTCCTTCCTCCGGTTTTTATGGAGCAAGTAGAATTCATCCCTAATTCAGGCAGGCATGGAATACAGAGCTTTGTTTTCTACAACTTCGATTCTGACTTTGAGCCCCCATTCTGCTGGGTGGACGTATTTTAAAAAATAAAGTGAAAGGAAACCTTACCCTCAGCCCTGGCTGAGGTTGCCCTCTAACCTTCCCTGGGGAGGCAGGCCCCAGTTGCTGGCAAAATGCTGGGGAAAGTTGTCCCCCATCTTCTCCATGGTCACCACCTCTGCTGAGACCTCCCTTCCAAGCCAGGATCCTCTGCAGCCACAGGGTCACATTTGGGTTGGGACTCTTCCCTCAAGGCAGGCTCTGTTTCGTTTATCGTTTATCGAGACTCACTACCTCCATTTCCTGGTCAGTCTTCCCACCTCCTGGCTAAAAAAACATCCCTTTCTCTTATGTAAAACTGGCCCTTGGACCAGCACACCAAGAATGTGAGGAGGGAGGGGTCAGTTTACATTTCTGTAGGGGATGTGCCCTGGCAACGAGTTATCTGGGCAGAGCTAAAGCTGTGTACCCTTGTGTATGCAGGCAAGGCTGGGGAAATACCTGCTTAACTCAGTAGGTTCCAGTTGAAATAAAGACTATCTGAAGTATTTTTTATCTCAAGCACCTAGGTTATTCTGTACCCACGGGACAATGGCAGGACCCAGAGGTGATTACTCAGGAGTCCGCTGCTCTGAAACAAAATTAGAACATCATTGACCCATTGGTTGGAGGAGCGGACGTAGGCACACAAATACCTTAGCAGGGCGGTGGCGGCATCACATCCGAATGAACCTGCCAGCCCCGGGTGGGAACCTGGAGGGTCCCCGGCCAGCCCAGGCCGTACCCTCAAGGGCACATTAGCAGCAGAACACGGACGGGTGGTAGTTTCTACTTTAAGATCTGTGAAACGGCATTGCCACCACCTGCACTTACAGTCCTGGCTTTCTTTTTAGTGTGTTTTCCAGGAGAGTGTTAAGGTCTTCAAGTACAGAAATTCCAGTATACTTTAGGAACCTAACCCACAGGTGGGGAAGGACCTCTCTGGTGAAGCCTAAGGGATAACCCCAGCCCTCAGCTAGGGGACCAGCAGACACTGACCGGTCACTGAAGAGAGGACAAGAAGACCTGACAGGTCACTGGGCAGGAGCAGGCTGAACAGGCCTCAGCACTGGGCCCTCAGGGAAGGGAGGGGACTGGGGACTCTAGCACCACGCACACCTTGCTAGGTATTGGGGTGAGGGCATCTTGTGGGGCACAAGTCTGGCAAGCCCAGACAGGGAGCCAAGGTTTGTGAGGTACTTCAGTTCACAGGCCTGGATCCTTCCCAGGACAGGATGAGTCTGGGCCAGTAGGCTGGCCTCATAGAATGTCTAAGTCTTTTTAAAAAATGAATAAATAATAGGTATTTTCATATTTGAAAAAGAAAGGTTTATCACTGATGAGTACCGCAGCATCTCTGTTTTGAAAGCCTCTCACTTTCGAGCCCTCCACTGAAGGCGGAATGGAGTCATGGACCACAAGGGGGTAGAAGTTAGGTGATCTAGCTTCATGGCAGTGTCCTCCTGCGCCCAAGGTGGCTTTCCTGACCCCACAGGTTCCATGACTGGCACGGCCCGTGGTAGGTATGCAAGCTCCAGCTGCCACTTGTGCGTCCTGATAGAAACGGAGAGACTTATTTAAAATCCTTAGGGTGATTTCAAACGGTGGCTGAAATGGTACAAGGAACGTGATCGCCTCGGTGTGACCTGTTGTCATGAGGGTGTTTGCACGTCCCTGCAGGGGCCCAAGGACTTTGTTGACCAAGGCTTCTAACTCGGTTTGCAGTTACTCATCGAGTTTTTTCTTTATAGAAGAGCTCCCGGATGGTGTTCTTGAATCTGATGACGATGAAGATGAAGATGATGAAGTAAGTCGGAGGCTCTTGCCACCACGTACGAAACTTGTGTCAGACTCCTGAGTCTCTTCCTTGCCTTGAAAAGTCAGTGCAGAAATGGAGATTTTTCTGCCTGCTACATTTCTCACGATTCTGTGGGTCGGCTGGTGTTCAGCTGGGTGGTTTACTGCTGGTCTGGCCTGGGGTGTCACGCGGCCACCTCTTTTCGTGCCCACTCTGGCCTCGCACCTTCCTCGGCCTCTCTCCACATGGCCCCCATCCCTTGGCAGTCCAGCCTGGACTTCCTTATCGGTTGGCCACTGGGCTTCGAGAGGGAAGAAGTGAGAGCTTCCAGTGGTCCCTGGGCCCAGCAGCCTCAGGACATCACTTCCGCTGTGCTCTGCTCAGGGTGCATCCCAGGACTGCGGGCCAGGATTCGACTCCACCGACAGGTGGGTTTGGGGAGACAGGTGAGGCGCCAGGTCTGAAGTCCGTCTGCCGCACAGTGGGGAGGGGATGTCTGCAGCCGGCCCAGGGATGCCACGCCCCATGGCACTGGGGTTTGTGGGACATCGAAAGGTAACAGTTCTTCAACAGGAGCTTTTTGCCTTGAAGGGGCCCGAGCCTCCACCGGTCTGTCTTCCCTGGATGGGAATGCCAGACCTGAGGCTCTCGGTGAGGATCTGTAGCAAGAGGGCACGGGCTTGGCTCTGTTGGTTTGCAGCCCTTGGTACGGGTTACCCCAGCCGTGCAGAACCTGCCTGCCTGGTCCTCCAGAGCATCAAGGTTCCGAGGTGATGTGGGTCAGTCTTGTGAGATGGGACAGAGAAGGGTGCTCATGGGCTGTCGAGTGGTGTTCAGATGACAAAATCCTTCAGACCTGGAAAAAACACACGGCATCCGCTGTGGCAGTGCGTTCCTTCTGTCTCGTGGGGAGTGAATGTCTTTTTCTTTGGAGTTGTGGTCTAACCACGTTTCAAAGGTGTGTAAAAGCCGAGTTTCTGTTCACTGGTGTCACCAGGTAATGCAGAGCCCTCCACCCTGCACCACAGCTGTGCTGAGATCGGCCTCCCACCTGCCGCTTTCTTCCTGGGCTCTAGGTGGCACCAGTGGGTGTTCTGCTCTCTGGGCTTTGTGGGACAGGTGCTGCCCTGGACCTCAGCAGGGAACCCAGGCCAGCACCCCTTCCAGGCCCCTCCCTCCAGAAAGGTGGGTCAGAGAGCCGAGGAGACCGGCCCGGGTCCCCAGAGAGTTAGTGGCAGTAAAATCTGGTTTTCAGCAGGGATCAGCAGGCTTTTTCTGTGAAGAGAAGATAGTAAATATTCTGGGCTCTGCAGGCCACAGGGTCTGTGTTTCAACCACTCAAAAGCCGCTTTAGCGCAAGGTAGCGATCAGAAGGACGCAAATGGAGGGATGTGGCCGTGTTCCCATGAAACTTTATTTGTGGACTGTGAAATTTGAATTTCATATGCTTTTTATATGTCACTAAGCTTTTTTTCAAATATCTAAAAGTGTAAAGGGTATTCTTAGCTTGCTGGTCTTCCAGAAACAGGCCTCTTGGCTGTTACCGGACAGGGCCCTGGCCCGGAGTGGGTCTGCCTTGGTCCCACTGTGTGTGTGGGTTCTTCACTTCGTGTCGGAGAGATTTCACAGCACGGGTCCAGGTGCCTACGAGTGTGTGTTTGCTGAAGCTGGCACAGCAGAACGAGGAAGGGCTCCGCATAGAAGAGGCAACAGGAGAGCCCAGGCTGGGCCGCCGGCGCTCACTGGGGAGTCAGAGAGAAGGGGGCCGTGGGGACAGGTTCAGGAGGTCAGCCGGGGAAGAGCTGCCAGCTGCCCATTGTCTTAGAGGTTAGGAGACACGATCCTGTGGGGAGAGAAGAAGGGACGGGCAAGGGCTGCTCCACAGGGGGACAGCGTGAGCCCTGAGTCCTTTTTCTTGAGGCTTTTATCTCCCTCTTGCAGGTGGTAATCTTAGGGGAGGTCTCAGGGTAGGGTTTCGCAGACTATTCCTCAGTTCTCCAGGTGTGTCCCTTCAGGGTCCTGGTCTCCACTGATTGGTCAGTGGCAGGGGATCTCCATCACTGCGGTTGGTTCTGGTGTCCACATGGTTTTGCTGCTTTTCTGGGCCTGGAGCTTAAACACAACCGAGGCCTAGAAGTCATCTCCAGGGAAGAAGAGGTTACCCCGGGCGGGAGGTCCTTGTTTCCCGGTTTTGCCCCCTGCGAGGCACTCGGGCCTGGTGGCCAGCTGCGCCTGGCTGTAGTTGCTGGCCACTGTGCTCAGCCGTCTGTCCCAGGGTCGCTATTCCCCTGGCCAAGGAATTTTCCTCTCTTTTGACTGTCCTTCCAGCCTGCAAGTCATTTTTTGCCAGCCTGAGGAGGGAAGCCAGCTCTGTGACCCAGTCAGCCTCCCCAGGGACTGTGATGAGACACCAGCTCTGTGCCCGGCCCTTCAGTACTGTTTTAAATTGTATTTTGAGTTAATATTTATTTAATTTCAATAATTTGTAGTCATTGTGTCCAGAAGTTCCTCTTAAGATCTATTTTTCCCCTTCCTGTGTTACCCCTTTGGGGTTTGTTTGGTTTTGTTGCTGTTAACTCTTTTATTTTTGAGTTGCAAGGAAAATTCATTTGGTTCAGCTTTTCTAGCTAATGATGGAAATGCAGTTTTTGGAAGTTTCCCTATGGAAGCAATTATAGTCTATAAATGAAGGAATATGGAGATCTTTTAATTTTCTGGACTTTTTGCACCTCTACAGATTTTTATTCCAAGAGGGTCGTGTTTGAAAATACTTGTCGTGGTTACTCGAGTTTTCAGAGGGTTCCTGGAAGGGGTTTAGTTGGGAAACTTTAAGGAAAGGACCTGTCGTCCTGGGGCCCTAACCGGACTCTGTGATGAACCCAGGTCAGCAGATCCTGGACTGTTCTCCCTCACCACCCCGACCCTTCACCGCAGAGCACTGGCCGGGGTCCCGGGCCTGTTGTACGTAGCGTTCACCCAGGGCAGATGCTACTTTTAAAATTAGAGAGAAAGAAAGAAAGTGAAAGATGCTTAGACTAAAGGAAAATTTCCAAGTATCGTATGAGCAAGTGGCCCTGTTGGAATGTGGCTGTCACCTCCCAGGGTGACAACTTCAAAGGCGACAGCACAGTGATTTCCAGAGCCTCAGACCCATCTGTCATCTTGCTCAGCAATATAAAATATTATTTTATTTTAATATTTAGAACCAAAACACAGATAGTGGAGCCATTGTTTTCCATTGGCGCTTCGGGCCTCCCAAGATACAACGGCTGTGTTGGGGAGGCACCGGGGGCCGGGGTGTCTTGCCCGCTCGCCTCACGCGAGCTGGAACCTGTGTACGCACAGCCTCTGCCACGGGTCCGGCTCCGCTGGACGCTCTCAAGAGCACCCCCAGGGGCAAAATCTAATGTTTTCTCCCTGATTTCTAAAAGTGGAATGAACGACTTGTTCTCACTGTTAACACCTAGTTGTGACTGAACATGCACACATTCGTGTGCCAGAATTAAAAATTTAAAGCTGGAGCTAGAAATGTTTCCTTCTGCCTTGTAGATTGTCCAGGATGTAGCATCAGATGGCAAAAGGCGGTTGCAAAGTAATGTGCCCAGTGTGATTCTATTTCAGAAAAGGTAAACACACAAACACACATCCTTATGGATTATGAAACGTATGTGTGCTTATAAACCCGCGGAGCAGAGAGGTGTGGAAGTCACTCCCTCGTTGTTGACTCTGGAAACTGCGTCCTGGGGCAGCGGGGAGGGGGGCGTGTGGGTGAGAGATGAGGCGAGGCCTGCTGCTGGGCTCAGGGGCGATGGGAGGTGGGAAGTGACAGGGCACAAGGGGTGAGTGGACAGAAGCCAGGTGCTGAGCACTGTTGTCCAGGCGGGTCCAAACTTTTGGCGTCTCTGGGCCACACTGGAAGAAGAGTTGTCTTGGTCCACACATTAAATACTTCATGACACATAATCACAAAAATATCCCATCACGTTTGAAGTAAACTTACGATTTTGTGGTGGGCCACGCTCCCAGCCACTCTGGGCAGTGTGCGGCCCGCAGGTCAGACGCCCCTGTTGGACGAATGGGGCAAAGGCCGAGCCGAGTGGCCAGAAGAGCACGTGGGGAGGGAGAGAACGGTACTAAGTGTGTGTATCTCTTTCCACACACCTGGCCACGCGCACGAGAGGAGCTGGGTGGTAGCTAGACAGGGCGTTTTTGTTCTGTTTGAATTTGAGAGACCTAAGCATGTTAAAATGCTGAGGGGAAGAATGCATGCCCTGGCCAGTGGCTCAGCTGGTTGAAGCGTCGTCCCTACACCAAAAGGTTGGGGGTTCAATTCCCGGTTAGAACACATATGTAGGTTGCGGGTTCAATCCCCAGTCGGGGTGCGTACAGGAGGCAACCAATCAATGTTCCTCTCATATCGATGTATATGTCTCTCCCTCTCTCTCTCTAAAATTAATACACATATCCTCAGGTGAGGATTGAAAAAAATTCTATCTTTAAAAAAAAAAATGCTGATGGGAAGGATCCAGTAGAGAGCAAGGGGCTGACATCAGGGCAGGGTTTTTGTTATTTTCTAAACTGCTTCCTATACCCTCTTGGCCCAGAAGCTCCAAACCCATTTAAACCTCCAGAGAAATAAAACCATCATCACATAAGCTCGGACAGCTCACACAGGAGAACGGACTAACTACAACTGCAACCGAGGAGTTCCAGCACGTCTTATCCAGTGCTGTGAAGAAATGAGTGTTTGACACAGTTTGTGTTCGTGTTTGTGTTAACCACGTGTAACGCGCCCCCAAAGGAGCCCAGGTTCCAACGTTGTCGCCTCCAATGACCCGGGCTTCCCTACCGCGCTTCCTTGTGTCAGCTCCGAAGTGGCTTTCTCCGTGGAGACGAGAGGCCTTCTTGCACTGCTCCGGACACTGACTGTAAGGCAGATATTCCCCCCTCTTAGCAAAATAGGTTTTAGTGCCAGGTGAAATCAGCCGTGGACTTTCACTCGCTGGTTGCCTGGAGGTGACAGTCACACGCTCAGCAGCTTCCTTCTCGGCTGACTTGTCGTGTCTGAGTCTTTCACGTCTTCACTCAGCCAACATCTGAGGGCCTGGGACGACATTATTCTAGTAAACAGTGAGGAAGAAGTAAAAGAAATCTGAGAGTTTCGATGGCTTTAAAATAAACTCTGGCTGGTCTCAAAATGATACCTTATCTTAACCAGCACATAAATACTCTTCAACTGTGCTCTGTTACATAAGACACAGAAAGGCCAGTCACCGACATCTGCAGAACGGAGGGGAAGACAGCATCTGCCGTGTTTCTGGGCTTTATTGGCAGTTTTGCCCTTGGCATGGACCCCTCCCTTCCTTGAGTCAGAGAGCTTTCTGATAAGCCAGGTCCATTTCTTCCAGCATCTTTTCATGTCCGTGGTGCAGGGAGAGGTTAAGAAAGCAAATCCTCTGCTCTCCCTTTTTTAAACCAGTGATCCATCCTTAAAAAATAGGACTGAGGTATTATAAGCAAATTTTTCTTTTCTTTTATCTTTTATTTTGTAATGAATGAGTCCAATTTTTAAATAGTAACAGCCTTAGAGAAATGTTTAAAACTCAGAAAAGTTTGTTTTTAATTATAAAAATGTTTTGAGAACATGTTACATATAAAAATAAATTATAAAAACAATATTAAAATATTATTTTTAATATAAATAATAAGTTGCTTACAAAAGTATATAAATAAATTGCATTCGATACTCCATTTCTTCACAGCGCCAGAAGAGATGTGCTGGAACCCTGAGGCTGCGGTTGTAGTTAGTCCGTTCTTTGTGTGTCCCGTCCATGCTTATCTCACAACACAAAATAAAACAGGAAGGGTTCTTTGAGCCTGTTTCTGCAGAGGTTTTCTTCAAAAGAAAAACTCTGAGATTTCAAAATGCTGATTATTGGGTAATGATGAAGCATACAAATTATAGTAGACATAACTAAAGATTGAGAGGAACAGCACGGTGGAATTATTGAGAAAACACTTAGCCAGGAGAACTAGAAAACACAGGGTTACTCACACACGTGAAGTTCGCCATCAGAGCCATACCACCACTTGTCATGTGGCCTGCAGAAAACTTCGCTCCACGTGCGAGACCGTGAAAAAGACACATCTTATTACGCTAGAACATCGCATATGATTTTGTGTTGTGCAATGATAGTAAATACATGAACATACTGTATTATGTGGTATGCAGTGGTGACATATTATTGTGAGCATGTTTGGACTTCACAGACCCCTGAACAGGTCTTGAGGCCCCGTGGTTCCCCAGACCACACCTTGAGGACCTTGGATTTCCAGGTTCGTTACATACAATGTTGATGCATTTGGGCATTAAACCTTCCTCTTCATCAAATAGCTGTGCTGGCTTTTCATCTGTTCCTCGGGGCTGGAATTTGTCTCATCGGCTCTTCTGCCCCCACCCCCTGCTCCTGACCCCGAAGCGTGGCCACATCTGAGAAAGGAAGCCGGCCAGGTGCAGGCAGGAGGCTGGCTGGTGGCTGGGCCTGCCATTGATCCCCCGCCCCACCGGGTGGCTGCGGTAAACTCAGACGCGGTGACCTTCTCATGTGGTTGACTGTGACACAGAAAGACTAGTTTCTTTTCTCTTGACCATGTTCCCTAAAGCATCACTTGTTCCTCTAGAAAAGTTCCAGATCACTAATTTTCAAGGTAAAACTCAGTATGATGCTCTCTTTAGAGGCGTTTGCCAGTACAGGCCCTGGGCAGGAACAGTATCCACAGAAAGGGCAGCCTCAGGCAGTGGAACTGGACCTGGCTTCCCTGAGGACAAGCGATGTCAAAGCACTTGGCACAGAGCACTGCAAGCCCTTGCTGAAGGTCAGCTCCCATTTTATTGTCACAGTGATGACACCGTCATCGTCATGCACTGACGCTGTTGTTCCTCAGGCCCCATGCCTGGTGTGGAGAACCACCGTAGGTACCAGTGTCTCTCCACCTGGCATCCCCCTGTGCTCTGGCTCTGGGAAAGCACGGGCGCCAGAGAGGAGCCTCAGGTAAGGAGGCAGCCTCAGGTGTTCTGCAGTGTAGTCTATTAATAGAAAATCTGAGGCTCAGTGAGGCCAACAGATCAGAAGACAGCTGTCTTTGAAAAGATACTTTGTTACAGTTCCCAAGAGGCCAGGCATGTCACATCCCCGGGGCTGTGCAGGGATGCACTAGGGTCAGCCTAGAAGTAGAGGGAGAGACGGCCAGTGTGGCCAACAGCCTTTGTTGTGGTTTTTGTGGGAGCGGGCTCGGGATCGGCTAGAGTGAGTTCAGTGGGCCCTGGGCAGACAGCTGCCCCTGGGTGATCAGGGCAGGTGGGCAGTGGCCCAGAGTGTATGTCCGGTGGCTGGGGCATGGGCCCTGGATTGGTTGGTTGGCATCTGAAACGTGTGCTCCTGAGTGAGTGACTGTCCCTAGGAACTGGCTAGCCTGGGAGAGGTGGTCCTTCCAGGGTTAGGAAGACCCCGGACATTAAAGTGTCAGAAGAGAGAAAATGAAAGACAGGTTAATCCATGAGGCTCCCAGGGCCCGGCCTGCCAAACTTTCTGGCCTTGCCTCCCTCTTCTCCCTGAAATGGACTCTGTGAGCAGGAAGAAGCTCAGGGACCTTGCGTGGTCTCAGACCTTCCCTGTGGTTTTTCCTTCGTCCTTCACCCCGCCATTGTGGCTGCCAGGTTCCCAGTCGGGGACAATTACGGCCATCCTCATATCTGGTCACGAGATTCACACTGAGCCATGTAAGAGGGCATTAGAGTTGTTCGGGTACAGCTGTCAGGCAGAGGGGGCGGGCACCCCTGCTGAGGCGTGCCAGGAGCGGGGAGCCAGGGCCGACACCAGCCAAGGACGGTTCATTTTGGCCTCAGTGTGGGGCACGCAGCACGGGGGTTTTGGGGGAAGACAAGCAGGCAAGGTGGTCTGGAGCCAGGCTGCTGAACATGGAGAAGCACTGAGCATCTGTGAGCCTGGAGAGGAGGGGTGTGAACAGAGCTGCACCTCAGGGAGGTTAATCTGCGGCCAGTGTTCAACGTAACCAAAGATCCAGAAAGCTCAGAAATGCTTAGCAGTGTTTCCGGTGTGCAGGACGGGGCCATCCTTTCCAAGCTTCCTTGGGGTGGGGGGCATGAGGTGGGCAGGGGGAGACTTGATTTTATGTGGGAGGCACATGCCATTATTTGGCTGGAACAGAAGATAGTGGGACCTAGAACCAGCCCGTTTCTCACCAGGCTCCCCTCCAGTGCCCCCCCTACCCCCCCCTCCCCGCCATGGTTGAGTGCTTGGCCAGGGCCTCTTTCTCCTCAGCCACCTTCATGCATAAGGTGTGAGACGGTTGACCCACCTGAAGCTGCTTCTGGTGCACGTCCAGAGGCCCAACCGCAGTCTGCTCCCCGTGAGTCACGCTGCTGGGCCCCATTGGGGTCAGCTTGCATGGCACGGTGTGGATACACTTTTAATTCCATTACCTAATTGGCAAAGCACCGTCTGTCTGATGTCTGCATTGCTTGCTGGGCCTTTCCATTATTTAACCACGTCCATAAAAAACAGTGTTCCCAATTAAAACTTTTGCTTTCTCCTGGTTCTAAATTTGTTCATTTCTGTAACTGGGCTCCTGTGCTCTCAGACCTCGGCTGGGGTGAACCACCCAACAGGCTGACTCACGGCACCGCCCTCATTTCCACTGCGGTTTCCATGGGAACAGAACCCAGCTCAAAACAAGGTGAGGGCTCTGAGACACCTGGTGATTCTCAGGCATTTTACACACCTTATTTGTCCAACATCTGTTTCCATGGAAAGAGGAGCAGAAGTGGTTGGCCAGTGCTCCACAGTAAACTTTTTCTTATCTGATTTTCTACAATACCAAAGCAGTGCATGGCTTTTTCCTATTAACACAGATTTTTGGAATAATAGTGCTTTTTTGCAGTGAGACATGTATATTTCTAATTTTGACCTATTTGATAAATCCTTATACTTAAATGCATTCTACCTTATTTCACTTTATAATTTTTCTGTGATAAGCTTGTTTCTACTTATCCAATCAAATCATTCACTGACTGTTCAAAGATGAGACACTTAGTGTCTCGGGTGTGGGAACGTGACTCGGGGAAAAAATAGCACGTGACCCGCCGTCCCTTCCAACCTCAGGACCCAAGACCTCGGTGTCCCAGGCAGTGAGTGAGACCCTTGCCTGCATCACTGTGACATGGTTGTGGGGACTCAGGATCAATGTGTTTTAGTCTGTATCTAAATTCTGTGTGCCACATAGGATGTATGAAATACTGAATGTGTCTGCTCTGTAAAGCACAGAAATGGAAGCAATTTTCAGTTAACAGTGAGCAGAATGAGCAACGCATCATACTCAGTTCTGCGGAAGGACAGAAACTATGACATGGGCGCTCATTAGGCAGTTGGGAGTCGCGGTGCGTTGAACTTCTGCTACGGGGCTGCTAAGAGGAGTCACACAGACGCGAGTCGGTGGTTGAAGGGAAAAGCGAGCGAGTCCACCTGAAACAGAAAAACCCAGAAGCAGCATGAAAGTTAGTGCTGCTCTGGGGTGGACACGCTCCAGAGAATTAGTTACATAACTCATTTAGTAGCCGATCGTGTGCTGCTTTTTGGCATTGATTTTGATATTATCTTGCGTGATTGGTTCATCTTTTTTTTTAGCTGCCATTTATTCACACTGCCTTTTATTCTCCACCAGTGAACTGAAAGTGTCACCAGGACAGGGACAGCGTCCGCTTTGTTCTACAGGCCTCCCCACTGCCTGGCGTGGCCGTGGCACGCCCTGGCTGCTGACAGGGAATCGAGGAGCAGAGGCAGGCACACAGCAGACTCTGATAGCTCCGATAGCTTCCCTCCGCAGAGCGTTCCCCCAGAACAGGGTGAGCAGGCGGATCCGCCCTGTCCGGCCCTGGGGACATGTCACGAAGTGCACACAGCGGTGTAACCACCACTCAGGTCGTTAGAAGCCCCGCGAGTCCTCACCGTTTTTCACGTTTGTGTCAGTGGATCACCCAGGTTGAGGCACTCCGAGTCTAGCTCAGTTGCTTCGTGTTTGTGAGAATACCACTTAGCCTTTGCTAACTGATACCAGCCCCCCAAATCCGGGTGGCTTCAACAAGCAACAGTCTTTTCCTCCTGATTCCGAGGATCTGCTGGGCAGCTCCCTCAGCTGGTTCCGCCTCTGGCTGAGGGTCAGCGGAGCGGGAGGTCTGCGAGGGCCTCCCTCCTGGTCTGGCAGTTGGGCCTCCCCCCTCCCGTGGGTTTGCAGGGCATCTTTCTAGCACCGTCCTCAGGCCCCAGAACTCTCAGGGCCTCACTTCTGTCACGTCCTACTGGTCAAGGTCCCCGCCAGCCCAGATTAAAGAGGTAAGGAAATAACTCCACCCCAGCGTGGGAGGCTGGTCCGCTTTGCAGAGGGGCGTGTGGGTGGTGTCTGTGGCTGTTCATCCACCGCAGTGAGACTCAGCTCAGAGCCAACCCTTTTAGGACGACCTTTGCATATGCAACAAATAACATTTTGTGGTTTCACACACACACAAAAACCCCTAAGAAGTTGTTGACAATGGAAGTGAGAGTTCTAGCCATCTAAATTGACAGGTTTCACCTGAGCTTTACCAAGTGGGAAAAACCAACTGCCTGTGTCAGCCTGAGTCTCACCCTACGCTAGTCTTACCGGTGTCCACCCTCAGTCCCTAATTTCAGAAACTTCACGTTTTTCTGACATCCAGACAGTAGCACTGTGAGGAGTAAGTGAAATAATCGGTACAAATCCCGAGCAGGGAGCCTGGCGTAGAAAATCTGTGTTTGGACGGCGGTAACTTTTCTGGCCCCCCCCCGCGGCACCCAAGTCGATCGAGCTCTGGGACTCTTACAAAAACTGACTTAGCGAGAAGTCATCCATTGCACAGATATTTGTTAAGCACCCATTGTATGCCAGGGACTACTCCAGGTCCTTACTGACTTTTCTGTCTGCTTGTGCTCCTGAAAGAGGCATGCAGAACTCTCTGGTTGTGATTGGCTTTGCCTGTCTTTCCTTTCACTTCTGTCCGATGCGGAGTTCTTTGTTTTAAGCTTTTATGTTTGTAATTGTTGTATCATCCCACAGTGTTGGCCCCTTTGTCATTGTGAAGTAGCCCCTTGGTCTCCAGGGACATTCCGAGTGCACGCTGTGTGTTGGGTGTTAACGCAGGCGCCCCGCTCTGCGATGCCGGCTGTTCCCGTGGCACGGTGCCTACGGTGCCTTTCTGCCCGTCCTGTGTCTTTCAGCCTGTGCCTCTGAAATCAAAGTGCTTCTCTTATAGATGGGATGTAGCTGGAGTCTGCTTTTTTATCCATTCTGACAATCTCTGCCTTCGATTACCGTGTTTATTTAGGGCAGTTATGTTTTTCAAAAGCTTTATTGAGGTATAATTTACATACCATAAAGTTCATCTGTCTGAAGTGTGCACTTCAGTGATTATTAGTACAATCAACAGAGTTGCACCGGTAGCCCACAACTTCATCCGAGAGCATTGCCAGCACTTCAGCACGGTCTCTCACGCCCGCTGCAGTCAGGCCCCTCTGCCCTTCCCCTGCCCACCACGCCCAAGCAACCAGCAAGCTATTCTCTGTATAGATCTGCCTCCTCTGACCATTTCATGTAGAACGGAGGCATCTGTATCTGGTAGCTTCCCCTGAGTACGATGTTTTTGAGGTTGAACAATATTATAGCGTGTACAGTAGTTCCTTTCTTTTCATTGCGAATAGTTCCGTTATGTGAATCTGCCACTTTCTGTTTGTCCATTCCTTGGTCGGGAGGCACTTGATTTGTTCCCACTTTTCTTAGCTGTTATAAATAATGCGCCCCTGAACATTTGTGCGGGAGTCTTTGTGTGGCCGTCTGTTCTTGGGGGTATGGTGAATTTATGTTTGACTTTTAAAGAAATAGACAAATTTTGTTTCCAAAGGGCCTGTACTTATTTTTATATTCCCACCAACAATTGTGAAGGTTCCAGTTTCTCTGCATTCTCACCGAAGTTTGTTGTCATCTGTCCTTTTAGCCGTAGTCACCCTAGTGGCTGTGGAGAGGTCATTACATGGGGTTCTGCATGTGCAGTTGCCATAACTGATGCTGCTGGGCCGGTTTGGACGTGCTCACCGGTTGTGTTGGCTTCCTAGGGCTCATGCAACAGAGAACTGCCAGTGGGACAGCTCACAGCAGCAGGAACCACTGTCTCACGGCCCTGGGAGCCGGAAGTCTGGGATTAAGGTGGCAGCCGGACCGTGACCTGCCAGTGCTCTTGGGGAGAGCCCGCTTCATGCCTTTCCCTCAGCTCCTGGGGCCACTGGCCCCTGGCCTCAGCTTGCAGCTGTAGAGCTCCGGGCTCTGTCTCTCCCATCACATGGCATTTCTGCCTAGTGTGTCTTTACATCATCTTGTCCTAAGGACACCAGTCATAGCAGATGAAGGCTTTGCCCTCCTTCAGTATGACCTCATCTTAACTAATTGCATCTGCAAAAACCCTGTTTTCAGTGAAGGCCACCTTTTGAGGTGTTGGGAGTTCAGGCTTCAGCGTATCTTTCCAGAAGACGCAAGGCAGTGCACAACACTAGCTGCCGTTTGTCCGTCTCCTTCGGTGACCTACCTCCTGAGGTCTTTTGTCCGTTTTTCAAATTGGGTTATTTGTCTTCTCACTGAGTTACGAGACTTCTTTATGTGCTCTGTCTACAAGTCCTTTTTCTTTCTACATGATTGGCAAATATTTTCCAGTGTGTGGCCTGTCTTTTCACTTTCTGAGTGGTGTGTTTCGAAGCATACAAGTTTTTTATTTTGATGAAGTCTAATTTATCTTTTTTCTCTGTTACTCTTTGTGGTGCTATTGCATCTAAGAACTCCTGGCCCAACCCAGAGTCCATCAGCTTTGGCGCTGTGGCCGTTTGGGGCCAGGCGATGCTTTGCTGTGGGGGCTGTCCTGTGCTTTGCAGGGAGCTTAACAGCATCCCTGGCCTCTGCCCCTGAGATGCCAGTACTGTGCACCCTGCTCCAAAGCCGTGATGACCAAAAATGGCCCCAGACGTTGCTGAATGTTCCCTGGGAGGCAACACCAGCCCCAGCTGAAACCACGGGCCTAAATCAGCACTGCAGAGATTTGCTCCTGTGTTTCCCTCTGGGAGTTTTACAGCTTTCGCTCTTAATTTATATCTAGGATCATCTTTAGTCAGTGTTTGTGTGTGGGTGAGACAAAGATCTAAGTTCACGTTTTTGCATGGAATACCCAGTTGCCCCGGTACCATGTGTTGCAAAGACTGGGCTTCGATCCATTGGATTACTTTGTCAAATTGTACATGCGTGGGAAAACTAATCGACCGTAAATGTGAGCACTGGTTTCTGCACTCCCGTTTCTGATCACTTGATCTACATGTGTGTCTTTATTCTGGCACCCAATGATCTTGATTAAGGTAGCTTTATAGTAGGTTTTGACATATGAGTCCGCCAACTTTGTTCTTTTTCAAAATTGTTTGCCATTCATTAACATTTAGTGTAATAATTGACCTGGCTGGGTTTAATTCCACTGTTTGCTCTGTTTTCTATTGATCTCATCTGTTTGCTCCTCTGCTCTTCCTGCCTTCTTTTGTATTAAACAAGTATTTTTAATACACCACTTTAATTACTCAGCTTTTTAGCTGTATTTGCCTTTTCCCTTATTTTAAGTCGGTTCTAGGGGTCAGGTGTGCGTCCTTTATTTATCACAATTCACTTCGAGTTAATACTGATTGGTTTCTGATAAAACAGAGCACCTTTGCCTAGCGTGGCTCCGTTTCTCTTCCTCTTCCATGCTCTCGTTGCCATTTGTGCCGTGTCTGTATTTATTATCAAGCCACTGATACAAGTTTTAGCTTTAAAGAGTCAGGTGTCTTAAAGAAACTTGAGGAAAGAATACATCTGCATATCCAGCCACACGTTTGCCACTTCCCCTGCTTTCTGTCTCTTCCCGTGCGGAGTCACCCTCCGAGGTCATCTCCCATTTGCCTGAAGCACCACCTTCAGCATCTGGTCATTCAAGCCTGTTAATGACAAATTCTCTCCCTCTTTAAAATCTGGAATTGTCTCCATTTCACCTTCATTTTGAGGGATACTTTTGCTGGAGTCAGACCTCTTGGTGAATGTGTCATTCTGTTGTCTTTTGGCTTCCACTGTTTCCGAGGAGAATCCGGCTCCTCATTGTCATCTATCATTGTTTCCCTGTATGTGCTGAGTTGTCTTTCTCTTGTTACTAAAGATTTTCTCCTTATCTTTGGCTCTCAGAAATTTGATGTTCCTACGTGTGGTTTTCTTTGCATTTATCCTTTTTAGGGTTCATTGAGCTTCTTGGGTTTCTACATTACAGTTTTTCACCACATTTGGGAAGTATTCATCAATTCTTTATTTAGGTATTTTTTTCTGCCCCTTTCTGTCTCTCTTCTCCCTGCATTCCAATCACACACATATTAGAAGTTTGTCTACCAGCTCTCCGAGGTCCTCTTCATTTTCTTCACTGTTTTCCTCTCTGTTGCCTGAGCCTGTTGCTTCCTGCCAATCCATCTCGGCATTAGCCTCTGCCTCTGGCGTTTTCTCCCCACCGCCGCCGAGCAGACCGCACTGAACTCTCCTGCCAATTACTGTCCCCTCTCCTTGTGGGTCCCCACTCGGCTCTTTTCCATAGAGCCCGTTTCCCAGCTGAGACTTGCTGGTTTTCACTCCTTTTTAGCATATTTTCTGTTAACTCTTGGGCATATTTTTCTCTAACTGTTTATAAACATTTTGGTGGTAGGTGCTCTGAAATCTTTGTCTGCTAAGTCCAACATCTGGGCCCACACAAAGCTAGTTCTCCTGGCTCCTTTATTTTTTCTGAGTAGCTTTCTGTTTCTTGGCCGTGTCTAGTGATGTCTTTGTTTGAAACACAGGCATAGTAGCCCTGATCAGTGAGGTTCAGTTGGTTGGGCATTATCCCACAAAGTAAAAGGTCACCAGTTCGATTCCTGGTCGGGGCACCTGGCTAGGTTGTGCTTCAGTCCCCAGCTGGGGCAGGTATGAGAGGCAACCAGATGATGTTTCTCACATCGATGTTTCTCTTCCTCCCTTCCCTTCTCTCTAAAAATAAATAAATAAAGTCTACTTTTTTTTAAAAAGGAAAAAAAGCAGGCATAGCAGGTAACATTGTAGCGATTCTGGGTTACACGGTGTCCTCCTGAGTGGTGTTTTTTTGTTTAGCAAGCAGTTGGCTTGCCTGCTGACTAAACTGTAAATGTGCCCTCCTCTGTGGTTTGCAGCTGGGGGGTCTCTGCTTGTCATCTCCCCGCCCTCTGGGTCTCCCCACATGGGTTGACTGTCCGAGAGATCTGGGCAGAGACTATGATTGCATACCTCAAGCCAGTAAGGTTTCCACCTCTACCCCTTGAACTGTGTGTACATTGAGAAACACATTTCAGTGCAGAAAATTTGCAAGCTTTTCATTTTCTCGGGGACCCCTGGGGCTGTCTGCACTTCAGCAGCCTGTCTGGGGCACAGGGGACTTTATCATCTCCATCCTTCCATGGCTCTCTGGCTCCCAGAGACAACCCCCCCTGTCCAGGTTCTAGCTACTCTGCTGTTTGTCCTCTCCCGAGCCCACACCTTCAGCCAATGCAGCTGTGGGTTTTCCCACCAGAAGCAGGTGGGACTCACGCAGGCACCAAGGCCATAAGTGCACCTCCCTTGCCCAGTTTCAGTAGCTCTCCCCCAGGAAGCAAACACCGCTCCAGCTGTTCTCTGCCGTTGGGCATCTTCCAGTGTCCTGCAAAGTTCTTTTCAGTGAACCCGTCACACTTGACTTCTGTGGAGGGGAATTGCCTGACCCCTCGTGTTCCTGTCACCAGAAGCTGTCAGGCCCTATGCTAGGCCCTGGGGATACAGCAATACACAAAACAGACAGACAGACACTCTTTCAGGAGAAAGCGGACCTCAAACAAACAAGCCAATAGAAATATAGTAAGTCACATGGTGGCATGTGCCCTGAAGAACGTGGCAGGAGGAGGGACATGAGGGAGCGAGCCACCCAGCAGACGGTGGGGACAGCACATGCCAAGGCCCTGAGGTAGAAGCATATTTGGGGAGTTCTAGCAATGATAAGAAGTGGGGGTAGGCTATGGAATCAGAGAAGGTAGCTAAGGTCAGGGCCCTCAGAAGGACATCAGCTGTTATTCTGAGAGAGAAGCAGGTAGGAGGTGTTAAGTGAGAAGTGACATTCAGTGATCACTCAGAGTGCCAGTTTGCACCATGAAAACAAAACACTGTCACAGGAATTCAGGAAGGCACTGACGGCCCTCGTCACTCCTGCACTTGAACTGAGTTTTGAGGCACTGGGGCCAGGCAGCCCGTGGACCCCAGGAATTTCTAGGCTGAGGAGGCATTGGAATCAGACACCCTAGTTGGGGTCCTGAGTCTGCCACAACTGCTGTGACCTGGCGCAGTGCTCAGCTCGGACTCTGACACCCGTGATGCACGTTCATGAACGTGAGTGGGGGCCCGCTCCACGTGGGCCCTGACCAAAGCTGAGGTTAGTCAACGGCCTGATGGCCCCGGGCTCCCGTCTATGAGCTGCCTGGCAACCTGTGATTGTCCTTCTCCCTCATACTGTCATCTTCCAGGCCCTGCGGCTCTTCACCCTGATGGTCACGTCCATCTTCCCCTTCATTTCCTTTGCCACTGCACATCCTGGCTCAGCCTTGCCTCGCCTCTCTGTGGGCTGCCCGCCCCCATCTCTTCCCTCCCAGCCTATCCTGCTTGTGGCCACCAGACCACCCTCCTGAAGCAGAGCATGGGTCACACAGGGACGTGGTCACTCCCTTTCTAAGTTGGGGAACATGTTAAACACTCCAGAAAGAACAGGAAATAATAGAACGGTTGGGGATCTGTTCCTTCATCTGCCTGCCACCCCTCCCTCCCCAGAAGTGACCACTGTCCTGAAGGTGGTATAAATTCCACAGAGGGCCCCATGCTTTATACTACCTGTATGTTTGGGGTTTTTTAAAGATTTTATTTATTTATTTTTAGAGAGAGTGGAAGGGAAGGAGAAAGAGAGGGAGAGAAACATCAATGTGTGGTTGCCCCTCACATGCCCCTAACTGGGGACCTGGCCCACAAACCAGGCATGTGCTCTGACTGGGAATCAAACCTGTGACCCTTTGGTGTGCAGGCCTGTGCTCAATCAATACCTGTATGTTTTCATAAACAATATGCACTCTATCTCATGGTATCTAATTTTACATAAGCCGCACGGCACTGTGTGATTCATTTACCAACTTGCTTTTTTTCATTCAGCGTTCCATGTTGGAGATTTATTCACACCAATGCACACTGCCTGAGTTTGCCCGTTAAATGCTGAAGAGTGTTCCACTGTCAGCCAAAACCACTGTGTTTCGTCCAGTCCTTTCTGAGAGACAGCAAGTTGTTCCTGTTTGTCACAGTGCAGCAAAGAGCCTGCCCGTCCCCACTTCCTGGCACACACGTGTGAGCGAGCGCTTCTCTAAGGTTCACACCTAGACCCTGAATTGCTAAGTCACGGGGCTTGAGCGTCTCATCTTTACTAGATACTGCCAAGGGTCCCCATTGGATTACACCATCACATGACCCCTTTAAAACTCATTTCTGTGCCCGTCATCACCTAATAAAATTAAGTTGCTAATGGCGGCATTCGAAGTCCCACTCAGTGAGACCCCAGCTACCTTTATATTTTCTTTCACATCACCAGCTTTGTTTCTTCATCCATAACAATAAAGGTAGCCCTGGCTGGTGTGGCTCAGTGGTTGAGTGCCGGCCTGCGAACCGACAGGTCGCCAGTTCGATTCCCAGTCAGGGCACATGCCTGGGTTGCAGGCTAGGTCCCCGATTGGGGGCATGAGAGAGGCAGCCAATTGATGTTTCTCTCCTTCTGTTTCTCTCTCCCTTCCTCTCTCTCTAAAAATAAATAAATAAAGTCTTTAAAAAAAATAAAGATACTCATTACAGAATTGTGAGATCAGTGAGTTGACCTGTGACAAATAATGGACATGCGAAATGGAGAGTTTCCTTTCCTTCCTTTCTGTCCAGCTGTGTGGGTAGGTCTAACCCAGGACTCAGGGATGGGTGTCGATGCCAAGGCTGGGGCTCTGTCCGGGTCCCTGAGAGCCGTCTCCCTGGCAGGCCAGCTCACGGGGTCTTGGATCAGACTCTTGTCTCATATCCTGTGTGCATATGATCCTGTGTGCTGTGCCCTGCTTCCAAGTCCAAGGTGACAGGGAGCAGATAGGGCCGAGCACAGAAGCCTCTCTACCCGTGTCATCGGGCGAGGGTGATGAAACAGACTCGGTGCCCGTTGCAGTCAGTTTTAACGTCATTGTCACGATCTAGAGGCGGACTGGATGGAGGCTGACTGGAGGGGCTCTCCACGTGTGGCCTGGCCGGAGCTGGCGCTGGGCAGGTGGGTGGTCAGGGCGGAGCAGGGAGAAGTTGGGCACCCTCCGCGGGCAAAAGGAGGTGAGGGAGGCTGCTCTGTGCAGACTTCTGGCAACAGCCGGCCTGTGAGGTTTTTCCTGAAAAACCAAATTCAAATTCCTACTAACCGCCGCCCCCACCAATACTCCCCGCTATACCCCAGGAGCTTGAGAAACACTGACAAATCCTGACTTTTCAAATCTGCTTCATCTAGATTCTATCAGGACTCTGAGGTCCATCTAAACATTATTTCAGAACATAGGGGGTTCATCGAATAATAGTTTTTCATTAGGACATTCCTGCCAGTGTGTAAGAAAGTACCTTCATTGTGCCAGGGGTGCATTTACAGTTTTGGGGTGGCAGTTTCTTGTTGGTTTGCCCTGCTTCTACTCACTCGGGGGTGGGGGCACACCTCGTCCCTGAGTCTGTTTTTCCGCTCAGTCCCCCACTCAACTGAGCACAGCCACGTGACCCCTGTTAGGGAGCGGCGCCTGGAGTCCACACACTGCTGTGATGCTGGCCTTGCCCCCCTGTCCCCCAGAGCTCCCACTGCCTTTCACTTCCGGCCTACTGAGCCCACCAGTGTCCTCTGACTGTGTGCGTTACGTGCTTTAATGAGCTTGGCTTCTCACAGAGCGGCTTTGCCGCTGTCTCCACACATCCTGCCCTTTTCACTTAGCCCCAGAAACAGCGCAAGCAAGCAAACCGAGCACCCACAGCAACGGGTAGATCAGAAGGACCAGAGAAGTAGAGGTCTGGGGGTTTCTCTGGTTTCCATCACGTGGGCCTTTACCGAGCCAGGCCCGCCTGCCAGAGCAACCACCCGTCCCCGATGGGTTTTGTGAATGGGGCAGTCGCTGTCCAGGACAACGTCTGAGCTTTACGGTACATCCCCAAGGACCCAGGACCTGCTCCGTCCCCAGCCCTGGGCACACACTCCCAGAGAGGTGCAGAGAGGGAAGGGGCCACCCCGCCTGCCCAGTCACCCTGGCCCACCTGTTCTCTCCCCTGTGGAGTGCTTCCCCCTTAGGGTCACGGAGAGGGAGGGTTACAACTCAGTGTTCTAAGGGGTCTCAAATTTAAACCGTTGGTAGCGGCCTTGTAATTACTTCAAGTGGAGAACGTACTCGATACTTTCACTTGTCACGTGTAAAGCCCCCTGAATCCATTCTGCTCTCCACATTGTATCTGTAAGAATCTGAGTTTTCAAACGCATTTAGTGGTTCACCTTAGTTTTGTGTTCAGGCCAATGGCTTAGAATCTGGTTTGTCTGGAGTATTATGTATCGAAAGCCTCCAGTTAAGGATCTTGTGTCATAAGATCGCCGAGCTGCCATGGGGAAGCCTCGTATGAGAACATCTAAATTCATCTCACCTCAAGTGCCTTTTTTATGAGGCGTCCTTGGTTTCCTGAAGTAATCGGTTATCACTGAGGTCTGCCTGCAGTAATCTGATGCATTTTGCTAAAGTGCATGCGGGCCAGTCATTTCGGTCCAATTCCTTCCAACAATGGCATTTAAAACCTCACCCTGCTGAGGCGTTTATTCTTGAAGTGTTTCCTTATTCATCACCTCCTTCCCGAAGGAGACTTCAAAATGTGTTTTGTTTGGAATTCACCAGCAGCTGGGGTTGGGGGGGCGGTTAGTTAGGGTGGCTGGTGTTGGTTTCGGCCTTGGCCCTGGGGCACAACCCCCTCGAGTGAGGTGAGAAAGCCCCGCCCACCTACGCTGGGAAGCGGCACTGTCCCAGCTCAAATGCTGGCATTGGAATGGCCACTGAATGCGCCCTAGCTTTGCCCATGGCAGAGTGCTCGGTCGTCCTCAGGTGTTCTGACCCACTCGGCCAGAGGGCCAGCCATCCGCAGCCATGCCCCTGGTAGGTTCTGTACCCACACGTCCACCTCACCTCGCGGTTTCCTCCGCCTTCCCGTCCACAGAGAGGTCCCCAGGTATCACTGGAGCCGGAGCGAATCACATTGAATTAAGCTCTTGCTTCTCTTTGTTAAATTGCATTTTCCAACCCAGCCATCTCACTCAGCTTGCTGTGTCTCTTGGCATCTCAGGAGCCCGGGCGAAGCCTCCATTTACTTTCCACCGATGTTGGTGTTTCTCAGAAAATCGGTGGCGGTGACTCGTTTGTATCTGTACAGTGCATGGACTTTCAGCATCAGAGAACTGAAGGAGTTCCCTCCGTCAGTAAGTCAGGACTTTAAAGGGGTCAGCAAGGTGGCCTCGTTTGCTGGGTGGAGGAACCGAGGCACCGAGCAGAGGCATGGCCTTCCAGGTTCCAGCCTCCAGACTCTCCTAACCAAGGACTGTCCGCTGAAGAGTGAGTTTCACATTCGTCTTCTTACATTGACGCCTTCAGCATGAACACAATGTTCTCGAAAGCAGCGAGAGTGCCTGCCTGCGCTCTGCCAGTAGAGAGACTGGGGCGGAGTCGCAGCTTCTGCGGCTTGGGAGTCGGAGTCGGCTGCGGCACCGGTTCCTCCTCTAGCCCCGCACTCACCCAGCAAACTGCAGCCCGAGCCACCGTCATCAAAGGGTGTGTACTGGGGACCAAAGGCAGAGCACGTCCTATGTGTTTGGAGGTTGGGGAAGGACAATCAATTATCAATAAACCTAACTCTAAAGTACTTTTAATGAAAAAACTTCAACTTGTTTTAACTGAAAAAACAAAATTAAAGAAAGGTTCGGGTGACTCTCTCACTCATTGGTTTTTGAACAAGTTGATAAATCAAGCTCTTTCACGACTGATCCCCAGGCCCAGGGTGCATGTGCCTAGGTACAGGCTGCCCCGCAGGGGAGGGCCTCGCCCAGATACTCGTGGTTCAGGGCAAAGAAACGCGCTTGCCAGCCGTGACCAAGGTGAGCCGCTGACCACCTATTTCCATTGAAGGGGGATGTGGACACTGGCTTTGCTCCTGCACGTCTCAGGCTCCTTCCTGGCAGGGAAGTGGCACGTCACCAGCACCTCTGTGAAGTGGCGACTCACATACCCATTTCCAGCCATGCCTCCAGGGCTTCATTCCCTGGAAAAGAGCCGAAATGCTACCTGCCACCCAGAGCACCCTGCCACTCACTCTGCCCAGAGCCCGCTGCTTTTGTTCCCAGGGAGCAGTCATTCTCCTGGAATAATCGTAGATGGTACCCACTATTTGATCGCCGAGGTGTTGGTGTTTTAGTAAACTGAACTCTAAGCCAAGGCAGCGGAATGAGTCTTACCCAGCTATCCCAGTGCTGACCTCAGGCGGGGCCTCAGAGATCGCGTTACTGCTACGGGTCCCCGAGTGAAATTTCAGGATGGTGGGTACCCAGCGCTTGGCAGAGCTGCCTACTCGGGTGAAGGCGCAGGACAAGGCAGCTGCCCTGGTGGGGGAGAGTGAGTCAGGACCAGGGGTCAGATTGACCTTGAACCTGGTGTTCCAGAGAGGACCAGAGTGGCTGCTCTGTGATTAGACAGAAAAAGGGAGCGGAATGAGACCGTGGACTCCAGGGTGCCACTGTGGCCCTCCTCCACACCCTTGAGCTCAGGCACTGGGGACCCTCAGGCCTCAGAAGACCTGGTCAGTCCAGCCCATGCCTCCGCAGAAACGGGATTCCTTGCAGGGCCCCCTGTGGCGCAGCCCCAAGGCCAAGCTGTCACGTGGATTGTCAGTTCTCTCAGGCTCGGCCCCAGAAACGCTCTCCAGTGTGTGCATGCGGGAGTCCCAGCGGCCCAGGCCTCCGGTAAGACTGGCCACCAGTCAGAGAAGGCTCTGGGTTGGTCCGAAGATTGCTGGTTCTGGTCTGCCTTTGGGGACCACCTAGAATAAGTCAAATCTCCTTTTCCTAAGACAGCCCATCCTGGGTGACACTGTCTGGTGATGGCAGATGGTGCCGACTATCTGGGTACTGGAAAGAGCCTGGAGAGACAGGCTGCTACCCCTGCCCCCTTTGGCAAGAGCCCTACCCAGGGGCAGCCCTCCTGGGAATCTGAGCCTTCACATCCCTTGGAAACCGACTCAGATAAATCCAGTTCACAAAAGACAAGGGCATCCAGAATGACTGGAAATTAGTTTGAAGATAAAATAAGGCACTCATGTTTGCAGAATAGAGCTTTCTCTTCCTGTTGGCAAGTTGAGAGGAGCCAAATTACAGGGTGTTGAGTGGACAGGGAATCAGGGAAAAGATCAGTTAGATGATCTCAGGGACCACTGTCACCAGGGCGTGCTGGCCTGGGTCACCCCTCCACCCTGAGACTAGACCGGCACTTGGTCTGCCAGCTTCCTCCAGGCCCCCCCGCCCCCTCCCCCACTTCCATAGCAGGCCAGCTCCCTGAGTTCATAGGAACACAGTCCTCCCTTGGTGCCACTGTCAGACAAAGGTCTGATCTGTTTCGTACTGACTTTTGTCACTTAACCTGCAAAGGGCAGCGTGTTCTCCGAAGTCCTGGCAGGGGGTGGCAGAGAGGACCCCAGGGTCCCTGATGCTGTGAACAGTGCTCAGCTGGCATTTGATTATACACAGCATGTAACATCTCATATATTCTATTATTTTGTTTGTAACTCCTTTCTTTTTACAGTTGGAAACTTTTATTTTGAGATCCTTGTAGACTCACACGTAATTGTTAGAAATAATACAGAAAAATCCTGTGGACCCTTCACGCAGTTCCGTCTAGTGGTAACAACTTGTAAAACTGTAGCATGATTCCCCGACCAGGATGCTAACACCAATACATTCAAGACCTAGAAGATTCCTGTCATCACAAGCATCTTTGTGGCCACACCCACTTCCCCACCCCTCCATTTCCCCCTTATCCTCTGGCAGCCACTCATCTGTTCTCCATGTACAAAGTTTTGTCACGTCAAGCATGTTACATAAGTGACCTGACCAGTGCGGCTCACTCGGTTGGGCATCGTGCCTCAAAGCAAAAGGTCACCTGCTCCGATGTGGTTCGATTCCTGGTCAGGACACATGCCTGGGTTGCAGGGTCAGTCCCCAGCTGGGACTCGTGGGAGGGGCAGCTGATCGATGTTTTCTCTCCCGTCCATGTTTCTCTCTCTCTTTCTCCCTTCACCTCTCTCTAAAAAGAAATAAACTCTTTTTTTGAAAAAACGATGTTGCCCTGGCTGGTATAACTCAGTGGATTGAGCATGGGCCGTGAACCAAAGGGTCGCTGGTTCAATTCCCAGTCAGGGCACATGCCTGGGCTTAGGCCAGGTCCCCAGGAGGGGGCACATGAGCAGCAACCACACACTGATGTTTCTCTCCCTCTCTTTCTCCCTCCCCTTCTCTTGAAAAATAAATAAAATATTTGAAGAAATAAAAGGATGTTATTTAAGTGGAATAGTCCATAACCATCAAGGACTTGGCCCTTCCATAACCATCAAGGACTGGCCCTTCCCACACAGCGCTGCACCGGAGATGCGTCCAGGTTCGCATGCACCCAGACTCCGCGGTGTGACGCACCACCTTCGTCTAACCGTCCCCTGGAAGGTCAGCGGTCACCACCTCCCCCCCCCACCCCGTTCCTGGATGTTGCGAAGAAAGCTGCTGTAAATATTTGTGTGCAGACGTTTGTGTGACGACAGTTTCCCTTGCTCTGGGACAAATGCCCACGAGCGTCACTGCTGGGCGGTGTGGCGTGGCCCGTGTTGCTTTTTACGAAATTCCCGCAATGGTTTCCTAAGTGGCATTTGCGTATTCCCACTAGCAAGGTGCGGGTGATGCGGGCTCCGCGTCCTCAGATCCCGGGAGAAGGCGGAGGGCGGGGCGGAGGCTCCTCGGTTGGCGGTGTTGTCGCTGGTTTTTATTTTAGCCGTTCTGCTGGGTGCGGAGTGGTGTCTCCCTGCGCTTTCAGTGTGCATTTCCCTGACGGCGGAGGTCTCGCGGCCTAGCCAAACTCGGCTGTTAGTTCAGGGAATCTGGAGCGGGGCGGTGCCCTGGGATTGTCTGCGTGGACGGCGCGCCGTCTGCAAACAGCGGCAGAGACCATTGCTCCCCGTCTGAGCGGCCTGCTTCTCGTTTCCCTCGCTCGCCTTATCGCTGCGGCCGGCGCTCCCCGCGCTCTGCGGAAAAAGAATTTCGAGTTCAATTTCCTTGACAGTAGTAGGACTACTCAAGCTATCCGCTCCGTATCGAGGGGCTTGTGATAAGATGTGTTTTCCTCCCTGTGCTGCCCGATCGTGCGAGCCCTCACGCTCCCGCCCCGTCTGCGGGGTCTGGAGGGAGCGCCTGCTGCGTCCCCAGCACTGGTCACCCATTCTCTCCTCTCCGTTTCCTCTCTGTCTTGCTAGAGACTTGACAACTTTATTCATCTTTTCAAAAAACCAGCTTGTTGTTTCACAAATTTTCTTTTTTTGTTTTTTACTTTTCATTGATTTCTGCTCTTCTCTTTACTATTTCCTTCCTTTTGCTTGCTTTGGGTTTATTTTGTTATTTTTTTCTACGCTCTCGAGACCTGTTTTTAATTTGTCTCAGTGCCGTTTGAAGCTGCTCGCTGAAGCATTCTTGCGGTGGCTGCTTTCAACCCCGGGTCCGATGAGTGTAGGGTCTGTTATCTGATGTTGGCATCGTGGGTTGCCTCTGCGTTCAGTCCGGGAGCTCCCTGGCTCCTGCTATGTGGAGTGATTTTTGTTTAAACCGGGGTATCTTGTATATCATGGTAGGAGACTTTTGATCTTACTTGAACCTTGTTCTGCCTTCTGACACTGCGTTGGCAGGGGAAGCCGGCCCTTCTCATTCATTCCTGCCAGGCGTGCAGGTTCTCCACTGGCCTCTCTTGACACCCAGGGGTGGTGGGAGGGGGTGGAGACTCCTGAGTTCTGCAGGGCAAGGTGGGAGTTCTGGGTCTCTCCCAGGCCCCTACCTCTCTGACTAGAAGGTAGGAATGCCCCCCGTTCCTGCTCTCCATGTCACCACGGGAATGTAGTGGCCAGTGGTGAAAATCTTGGATCTCCACTAAAGGGGGACGTCTCGTTACTGCCAAGTGGGCGAGGAAGTCCAGACTCTCCACGTGGTCTTCACTCTCACCTCAGGGTGGGGGGCCTTGCTCCTGGCCAGCAAAGATGAAATGCCCCCTCCTTCCTTGGCCTTCTCAGATGTCACCCCAGTGGGGATGTTGGGTACTCTAGGCTCCCCAAGGCCCTCCCTGGTGTGGTTGGGGGAGGGGCGACAGTGTTTTCTGTGGTGTTTGGTTATTTTCCAGAAGTCCTGTCATGCTAGGTTTCCCCTCTCCTGGTCCTTTGACTAGAAAGAGCAGGCTTTGGGGTGAGGTGGGTTTTTTGTTTTTGTTTTTTATCTTCCCAATTAACATCCCTGGGTTGCTGGCTGTTTTAGCTCCAAGTCTGAAATCCATAAGACGGAAAAAAAACCAGAGAACTCGCCACCTTTCATTCCCCAGTCTCGAGGTCCTCAGCCATGTGCCTCCTCTCCAGTTCTCGGGGTCTTTTACGTTTATATGTAGTATCAGTGTTCGGGGTGGCGCTTAGTGGGGAGAAGAGGGAACAGTATGTCCAAGCCATCTTCCCCAAAGCAAACAACTCCTCTGTTTGCTGAGTCTTCTTATTGACTATAAGAAGAACAAGCGGACAGTAGACAGTCCCGTTTCCCCTGTAAGGCCTGTGCATTTGAAGGTGCTTAGTAGTGATGTGTAGGCTGACCGATTTGGCTGTTCACATGGTACCTTGACCTCGTAGAGAGAGAAATTCTGGAACTTGTGATGAGGTGGGACTGTTGGGCGTCCTGTGCACCCTCTTCACAGCTGTGGCCGTGGAAGAGCTCAGTTGACACCCAGCATCCTGACGAGGTGGCCTGGTGTCCTCCCTTCCATCCTTAGGGGAGGTAGTGAGCAGAGGGGAGACGGCCTCGAGGCCCTTTGAAGTGCAGACCCACGTGTTGCTGTGGCTGGACTAAGGCCCTCTCATTCATGGCAGGTGCCCGCTTGGCGGACCCGCCCATCTGCGAACTTGCAGCAGGGGTCCAGAGCAGTCACCCATGTCTCCTTTGAAACAGGAGGACCGGGATACCATGGAAGCCGATCTGGACAAAGATGAGCTGATCCAGCCCCAGCTTGGAGAACTCTCCGGCGAGAAGCTTCTGACCACGGAGTACTTGGGCGTGAGTACCACGTGGCGGGGCAGGGTCCCGCGGTAAGAAGGAGAGAGGGACCATGGATGGACAGAGGCTCTGCCGTAGCACACGAGGGTTTGGTCTGGTCCGTGGTGATGCTGTATTTATAAGAAGTTCCCTGTTGGCCAGTTTGTTCCCAGGGGCCCTGAAGTCTACAGTGGCCCCAGCTACCTGTCACAAGTAGACCTGCTGGCTAGCAGAAGAGGGATTAGACTCTAACCACAGGGCACATGCCAGGGACCTTCATAACATCTGACGGTCTGCCCGTCCTCAGCAGTGGTCACCGAGCCGTGCACTGTGTTACTCTTCCTGTGCCCCATCTGCCAGGAGGGGAGACTGCGGTGGATGCGGAAGTTGGCATGCAGCTGATGGCTGAAACCACCAGGCGGCCGAGGTTGCCCACCAAAGCAGAGGGTGGAGAGAGAGCAAAGGACTGAGGACAGAGGGTCGAACCTGCACGTCAGGAGCAGGAGGAGGAGGAGCCACCCCACCAAAGGACAGAAATGAGCAGTGAGGCTCGAGGCAAAGCAGGAGGATGTGTGCCACGGAAGACAGAGGGAGGGTGGGGATGTCGGTCTGCGTCTGAGCGGCCTGTGGAGTCATGTGTCTATGACGGGGCCAAAATCTGAACTTGGAGAGCTCCCGATGACCCTGACGCTCAGCCAGCTTCGGGAACCACTGCTGACCTCACACCAGCTAAGCAGGGGTGGCAAGTCAGAAGGGAGCTGCCAATCCGATCCGTCGGCCAGGACAGAGGGCAGTGTCCGGGTCTCGAGGCCTGGAGTGTCTCCATCAGAGAGCACAGGGGGTGGGGGTGGTGAGCCGGTGGGTGCCAGAGCATCAGGTTTCTGAAGGGAGGAGCGTTTATAAGGGATACGGAGAAATCCAGGTGGGAGCCCTGTCGCGGACAGAGGGCTAAGCACGTAGGGGTGAAGGGCATTGGCATGAACAGCTGCTCCAGGCATCTCGAAGCTGCTGGTTGACTGGGTCAGTTCCATGGACCCTGAAATCTCGAGTGAGGCAGTTGGTGTGGAACAGAAGGCAGGGACAGTGACTCGGGAGGGAAAAGCATGTGGGTGTAGGTGCCCGAGCCTTTATAGGATGAGAACGCGCCTGTTCGTTCCCATTGCTGCTCCCCACCCCCTGTCCAGGCCCTCATTACCCCACCCTGGGCACTGGTCACCTGGCCAGCTGGCCTTGGTCCCCAGGCCAGAACACAGTGTTTGCTGGTGGAACCTGAGGTTGGAGGACAGCCAAAGGCCCAGTCACTGGGCGCTGCCGGCAGGGGTTTGGGATTTTGCTCTGCATGAGGTAGGAAGTCGGCGGGTTCAGATGAGGGGAGTGACTCAGTCTGACTTGGTGTTCTCCTGTAGCCTCCTCTCCTGTCACTCTGGCTGCCCTGTGGAGAATGGGCTATCGGGGCAAGAGTGAATGAAGAGGGAGGACCAAAGGAGTCTGGGGGTGTGGTCACCGCCGTACCCCGTCATGGGCAAGGTCTGCTGCCTGTCTCTGTCCTCAGCATGCTCAAGGTTCAGAGGCATCGAAGTGACTATGGAGGCTCCATTTACATTGGGTCAGGTGGGGGGTGCTTGAGAGAGGTTGGAAGTGAGAAGACCCCAGTTGCAGGCTTTTTGGGGAGTCCTGAGCCCTCAGAGGGCTCCGTCTCCCTTTGGGGGGACACTGGCTTTGTCAAGGAAGGGTGAGCTTCGTGCGATGGGACCTGCATTTTGAAAAGCAGCACTCTTCTGCTTCATGGCAGGTGACGAGGAAAATGGGAGGCAGATCGGTGGGACTTCATTAGATGGCAGGGGTGACCGCTGTTGATGACAGTGCTGACCCCTGGGACTGAGTTCCCCGCACACAACCACACTGGCGTGTGGGGGTCAGCGGGCGCTCACGTAGCTGTGTCTGACGCGAACTTGAACTCAGCCCCTCAGCTAAACAGCTGGCAGCTCCTCCACACCGGGAATGGCCATGTCTGAGAGCCTCCCTTGATACAGTGAGGACTTGAAACAAAAAAACAAAATCCGAACCTGCTGGGACCAGTTTAATCAGGCAGATTGGTGAGGCACAAAGGGACAGAGCTTGCCAGTCCATCAATAACCCAGTTGGTGGCCTCTGGAAATGGTGTCATTTTACCATGGCTTGCACCTCTGGCTCTCCTGAGTGCCTACGTACCGTCCTCCTACCGGAAGGAAACGTCCTGAAGCCAGCAGAAAGGGTCCGCGTGTGCTTGCTCGTCTTGTTGGGGTCAGGTATTTTCGGTGGAGATGTGAGTGGTAAGGATGAGCACAGAAAGAATTCACTGTGCAGGTGTGAAGGCCAAGTCTTTCCGTTTCCTAGGGCTTCAGTAACAAATCGTCATAACCGGGGTGGCTTAAAGCAACAGAAGTTTATTCTCGCACAGTTCTGGGGCCGCACGCCTGAAATCAAGGTGTCGGCACAGCCGCCTGCCTCGGAAGGTTCTGGCAGCTCCAGGTGCTCCTTGGCCTGTGGCTGTTTAACTCCAGATTCTGCCTCTGCCTCCACCGGCCTTCCCCTCTTCCGTCTCCTCTTTCATCTCTCATAGGGACACTTGTCATTGGATTTCGGATCACCTAGGATGATCTCTTCATCTCAAGTTCCTCACCGAGATCACATCTGCAGGGACTGTTTTTTCATACCGGGTCCCAGGCACATGGAAGTATCTATGTGGGGGCCACGTTCCACCTGCTACACAAGGCCAGAAGCGTGGCTTTCTCAGAGCTCTGGCGCAGACCAGCAGGCCCTGTTTCTTTTTCAGCCTGTGAGCATCAGCAGGTCAAGGCTGGTGGTTCTGCCAACTTGTCCTTGCTTGGTTATTTCTGAATTTTCCAGGGTGACATCTATACTCTGCTGAGTAAGCATTTAATTCTTCCTAAAAAAATCTTCCTGATGTAAATATCTTTATCACCTTGTTTAAAAGGGATGTAGATATTAAATCATAGAATGTCAGTTTTTTGTTTTTAGTTTGAAGTTTAAACTTCCTGTTGAGTTACCTTTAACAATAGAAATAGGTAAATTAGTTTGGCCCGTGTCACGGTGCTGGCGGCTTCACGTACCTCATTCTTCTTGGCTTCATCCTCCCCACAGGCTGAGGAAATGCTGCTCGTATCGAGTTTTACAGAAGAGAAGGGAAGCAAATAGCAGAGCGCCATGCCTTATGAGTGAGAAGGGACCATCCAGACTTTATGGGACCTCCAGTTTATGGGGTTTTAGAGGCATCCTTTAAAATAAAGGAATACAAAGTTAGGTATAAAAGTGAATACTTAATTTAGAATGAGAAAACAAAGCACAGTGAAATTCAAATTTTGTGGAGCTGACAGATACCACAAACAGAAAAATGTTTTCATGAACTGCTCAGCACAGTTTTTGTTTCTGTTTTATGCCCTTTACATCTAAAATGAGTTTATAATTTCTCTACAGAGCGAGAAAAGAAAAATAAGCCAGTCCTTCCTATAATAAATTTGATACAATTTTTTTACTGATAGATTAGAAAATTTTCTTTCGGCCTCACATTAATTTTCGGTAATGTAGAAAGAAACAACAGAAGGAAAGTCACAGTAGAAAGTAGTAATCTTGAGTGATTGCAGTTAAAATGTCCTACTTGTGCAGATTTTACAAAAACACGTTGCTGGGATCCCCTCTGAGGCCTGCGAGCTTGTGTTCCATTGGCTCCTTGGGAGTTACACCCCAGTGCATCTGCCCTTCATCCCTGTTTGTGAGCCTCTTGGTCATGAGAGGATAGACGCAGCTCCTGCACGAATTCGTGGTAAAGTCAGGGGGGAATCCAAACATGCAGGCTGACAAGATTCACCCCTGTGCAGCGCTTCTGCTGAAGCTCCATCTGGTGATCTCCACATACATTTTAGTGGTAAGAACTGGGTCACTTGGCCCCTAGCTGCAAGGGAGTCTGGGAAGGTATTTTTAAGTATTCACATCTAGTGCCAACAAAATCAGAGTCCTGTTGATCAAGAAAGAGAGAGTTAATATTGGGTAGACAGCTGGCAGTGTCTGCTTCAGCTTCCAGGTTGTTTTCCATGTGTATAGACAGACAGATGGATTAGGTACCTGTACTTTCTTACAAAAATTCACACTGCTTTATAATATGTCATAATTTCTTTAAGTGACTCATCAATATTCAAAAACTGGTAAATGGGAAATCTCTCTTTTACCTAAATTGACACGTGTTGACCATCTTTTACCACTGAACACACCTTTTACTACTGAATTAATTGAGCTAAATCATGAGCTGAATTTTTAAAATCATGGTTAGATATGTTGCATTATTTTTTTAGTAGCTGAACATTTAATGGCAGATTTTGTTGTCCTTTCAAACAAAATCCCCATCTGTAAGAGGTAAAAGCTGAGTTCCCCTGGATACATGAGGTGGGTGCCAGGAACTCTCTCTTTTCTCTCCCCACAACTCCTTAAGCGTTTCTGTGGAACTCAGTATAGGCAGCAGGTGGTTGGACCAGGTACTGTTTAAGATTTTGCAGCTCAAAAAGGCTTCTTTGCAGGCGAGGGGCCCAGAGATCTCACGGGCCACACCGCGCTCGCCCGGAAGCTCAGCAGGTTGCAGGATAAATAGGAAACTGGCTGCCCCGAGACACTGGGCCCTGCACACTCCACCCTCTTCACCACGGGCCTTGGCTTGGGCATTCTGGTCACAGACCAGATCCCTCTGTCACACAAATGAGACTCAGTTTCCTCACCCGTTGAAAGGGACAAATACCAACCTACCGCAAATTATTTCCTAGGTCTGTGAAGTTTTAAGGACGTGGTTTGGCTGACTGGGTTTTCCAAAGATTGAAACACTCAAATATTTAAGTGATATGCTTCCTCTCCTCCAGGAAGGAAGCTGGAGGGTCAAGTTTGAAATGACGGTGGAGCGGGGAAGAGGAGGCAGAGGGCTAGCAACAGACTGAGCAGAAGCCACCTATTGACTGTCCCCCCTCCCCAGTAGCTGAAGACTGAGTGCTCTCAGCCCTGTGTGGACGGACCGAGGCACAAGGGGCCGGGGGTGGGGGGGAGAAGGCATGAACGATCCCACAGTACCCCTGGAAACTGGACTTCAGGGGCCTGCCCTGTGAGAGGCCCTGGACCCTAGGTGGGGGCAGTGCGACAGAGGACAGTCAGACCAGACAGCGGGGTTAGCAACTGCGGCTCATAGAGCCTCTTGAGCAAATTTCACAAGTGATACAACGGGAAATGGAACTGCGTTCAGTTCCTATTTGGAAAGCTTAATTACGTTTCACTTCCTCCGAGAGGGCAGAGGCCTCCCTCCCGCCTTCTCCCCTTCCCACTTCCTCCACCCGCCCACCCTTGACCCGTGCAGGCTTGGGCCCAGCCTGCCTGCTCCCCGAGCTGGTACCTGTCCCCACAGCACCAGTGATGCCTATTGACTTTTTCCCGTAGGAAAGTGACCCTTTTTTTTCCTTCTCTCTACCTCAAATAGTAGTATATAAACCCAAATAACTTTTCCACAGAAATCCAGAAATCACAGGTGTAATTCCAATTTTAAAGGGAAATGTAACTTTTTCTTTTACAATAGTTATAGATCCTCAGGGAGTTGGATACTCCCTGGGGAGTATCCAGGGGAAAGAGAGATTTCTTTGTGCAACGGCTTTTCTTCATGACTACTGCAATACAACCACGTCACAGAAAACGTGGAAAATGGGAGAAAAATTATTCTCGGCTCTGTTGTCCCACACAGCCTCCGCCATCACGGAGTGTTTTTCCCTGGGCGCTGCCGCTGTGTGTACCCTTTTAGCATAATCGAAAGCAGCCTTTATGTGCAGCGTTAGAAGTTGACTTTTAACTAATGTTTTAAATAAACATTTTCTGTATAACCTAGTCTTTATCATGGCAAATGGCTATATAATATTTCAAATGAATATGCCGTATTTTACTCAATTATTCCCGTTACTGTGACAGCTAGATTATTCCAGTTTTACTCTATAATAATTTTGTCACAAGAAACTTTGTTTATTTAACATTCTCCATATTTTGGATTTTTTTTTTACTAGAACTGACACCAAAGGATATGAACATTTTTACAACTCCTGATATAAAATGCCAAATTATTTTCCAAAAGAGCTATCTCAAACTTCCACGCCACTAACGTTTCAAGCTGCTGCCAGCTGTGGGGGGATCGTTTCTTTACTTGTCACTTTCTGAAAGATTTCTCCTTGGTAAAATTGTAGTTTCTGCTTATTTGTGTTGAAAACTCAAAAAGGGCCAAGAGGCTTTGGCTAGAAGTTCGTGATATTTATTCAAGCGTCTGAGCGTTTGCAAACCAGAAACACACTAGGCGAGACCCAGAGTATTCCGAAGAAGAAAGAAAGAAAGGAGGGCCCTTACAGTAAAAAGCACATTCCTGAGAAGAACCAGCCCTGCATGCTCAGCCTGTGGACTGGTCAGAGACGATAATCCTCTGGATGACCCATGGTCTGGATCCTGGCTGTCAGGTGGTCTGGATACTGAACATTCTTCCCCAGCCCTTCGGGGGAGTCAGAGGGTTATCTGGCGGTCTGATGTACACCCAGGCACTGACGCTGGACTGGAAAGTTCAAGTGCCCAGACTAGTTAAAGCAAGAATAGAGTCGTTTCCTCAGGCCTCAACCTACTTGGTTTTAGTAATTCAGCAACTTGACTATGGCGACTCCATTATATTTCTTCACTCTGTTCCTCGCTCATAAGGTTGATCATCTTTCTGTTTTCTAGGGGTGTTTTCTGTGCCATGACTCAGCTGTTTGAGTCCTTTGCCCAATTATCTATCTAGTCATTTACTTGTTAAGTTGTAAGAGCTCCTTCTCTAATGAAAAATTTTAACCTTTAATCAGTTAACTTACTGCAAGTATTTCTTGTTAGTATATTGTTTACCTGTCATTTGGCTTACTTTTAATATGCTATATATGTGGAAATGTTGATTCTTTGGGAAACTAAATCTCTCTATTCCCCTCTCACTTTCAAAAGTTGGTCCTCTGCAGAGATGTGATATTACTATATTCAACTGTTTTCGTCTCCTTTTTTCCATGGTTTGGTTTTTTAAAAATTTATGCTGCTAAATGGTCTAATATGGAAACCTCAGGGGAAATTTTCAGTCATCTGTGGCATGATCCTCCCTGACTTATTTGCAAAGCCCCTATTACTGTAGATTAATTTATTAAACATAGTAAGTTCTGCTTCTAGGTCAGCTCTCCAGATGCCTTCTCCAGCCCCGTTTCCTCTTTTGTTCCCCCAGATCATGACTAACACAGGGAAGACGAGACGCAAGGGGCTGGCCAGCGCGCAGTGGGGCAGCGACGAGCCCCTGCGCCGGGCCGTCACTCCCGGCGGCCACAGGAGCGGGTGCCCCGTGTAAGTCCAGGCAAACGGAGGCGGGGGTTTACTTTCTTAAGCTTCATTTTAATTACCTGCAGTGTAAGATGTATGTACATGAAATTTAAAAATAAAATGTTCCTATCGAAAAGCATTTATCTCTTTATTGTTTACATTTTGGGGATTTTTGAAGGGAGCTTGAGTCTCCCATTCCCCTCTACCCAGGTTTTTTTTCCCCAAAAAGGGAAGTAGCTGGGTTTCAGGATCCCCAGGGCCACTTCTGGTCATCCTCCAGGAGAAGCCAAGTGTGGGCCAATGTAATTTAAAGGAAGGGACCAGAAGGAGTAGCGGGTCTACCCAGAAAGGACACTGGCGGTTTCTTTTCTGCAGCGCGAGGCTCTTTGTTAGGGTGGAGTGTCACAGGCTAGGCACAAAATCAGCTTATATTTACATGGATTTTTAAAAAAAATATTGTATTTATTTACTTTTAGGGAGGGCAAGGGAGGAAGGAAGAGAGGGAAACATCAATGTGGGGTTGCCTCTCTCGCACCCCCCACTGGGGACCTGGCCTGGAACCCAGGCACGTGCCCTGACTGGGAATCGAACTAGTGACCTTGTGGTTTGCAGGCCAACACTCAATCCACTGAGCCACACCAGCCAGGGCTGGATGGATTTTTAAAGCAATTATAAGCATTTTTAGCTGCCAAGCCTTATTCATTCTTCATAGCCTTGCTTTTACCCTGCTTATATAAACCAGACTTTATTCTGGTTACCCAGGGCCTCTGGTCTCCCCAGGGACCCAAGGGCCTAGGCAGACGCCTGTGTGCTCTGGGGGAGCCCCAGGCTGGACAGTCCAGCATGGGCTGGAGAGAAGCGTCTTCTGT
>VMDR010001958.1:0-85373 GCA_007922815.1 Macrotus californicus
CACAGAAATGGAGATCACATGGAAGGTTATCATCAGGGGAGTGGGTGGGGGGAGAGGGGAAAAGGTACAGGGAATAAGAAGCTTAAATGGTAGGTAGAAGATAGACAGGGGGAGGTTAAGAATAATATAGGAAGTGTAGAAGCCAAAGAACTTATATGTATGACCCATGGACATGAACTAAAGAGGGGGAATGTGGGTGGTAAGGGGTGCACAGGGTGGAGGGAAATAAAGGGGGGGGGGAATGGGACAACTGTAATAGCATAATCAATTAAATATATTTTAAAAAATAACACTTGATTTCTCACCAGATGGTTTTTTAATCACTAATGACAACTACTGCTTATACAAAGACAGGTAGAGAATAATAAAGTCCCATTACTCTTGTTTTGTCATCTGATTGTGCAAAAATTTCTATCAGCTGCCAATCTTCTGCAGAATGAAGTTCAAACTCCTCACCATAATTCTCCAAGTCTCTCAAGAAGGCTCCAGCCCTGTTTCCATTTTCTCTCCTGCTGCTCCTTTCATGAGGCATAGAAAGCACCATACTGGACTGTTTGGGCTGCTGTAAATGCCCACCTTGATTTCTACACATATGATCCTTGCTCAGGGAGTAGTTTTATCTCATGTTTTACCCATCACCTTGCCCTATGGAAATGCTACCTCCAGTTGGAGTCCACCCCAAATGCTACTCATTTATCCATCCATCTACTCAAAAAAATTATGTATTGAGGAGCCCACTAAGTGTCAGTCCTTGGTAGCAAAATGATTGAAAAATGATGTCTCGTTCAGGGAGTTTGCAGATTTAGTCAAAGGTAGAGGAGGGGGGGAAGTAAACACAAGTTTGATAAATCATTTTTCTGATTTCTTCCCATAGTCTAAATAAATCTCTTTTGCTTCCAAAGTTGCCACCATACAGCAGATACATAATAGGCAGCATTTATTAATTTGCTTAATTATTTTGTTATTTATTTGTATCTCTATTATCACACTTAAGAGTTTTTGTATTCCTGAACCAGTTTTTCTTTATGCCCATTTCCTTTACTGGAAGGCAGAGGTCTTGACTTAAGTGCTTCCATGTGCTTCTACTACAGAGCCTCCCACACAGGAGTTATCCTAAATATTTGCTGAAATAAGTTAATTGAAACAGAGAAAAGACAAAAAGGTGAAGGAAAGAAGATCTGAGAGGCCAAAGTTGTCCACTAATTTCAGTTTAAGTGTTTTAGACCCTACTGTTTCCTCCAGGTTTACTAAAGCAAATTTATCTGAGCAAATAAGCTTCCATATTTGCATTTCTTTGAATCCTAATTTGACATGCAAATAAGCCACTAACTAGAGATGGGCTTTAATCAGTAGTGTTTAAACAGAAATCCCCATAGCTGTTCAGAGACCTGTACTTAGAAAGAAGCTAGCATTAGCCAGTAGAAGTGACAATGACAGCCTCAGCAGCAAAGGGCATGCATTTTCATATTCTCCTCTGAAGTGTTCTCTTTACCTCTTCCACAGCCTCTTCCCTGAAGATTAGACTCTGAGAGCTGAAGTGACTTAAAGATCTTGCAGAGCACTTGGTCCAGCTCACTCAATCTCTTGGCTGAAATCCGCTCTGGTAGTGGCATTCTTGACATATCACCAAGGACAGGGAGCTCATTACCTGTTAAAGGTCCTCTCACTATCCACAAGGCCTTTCCGATATTGAGCACAGAAATTTGACTCCTTGTAACTTTGTTGCCACTGGAGCTGAACAGAGCCAAATCTCTCTCTTCCATAAAACAGCAGTTCAGACACCTAACTGTAGCAATCTGCATCTTCTTGCTGAACTTAATAGTAGTTGTTATCATCATTGTCATCACCACATCTTTACCCTGTACTGATTCTTAGCTGTTGCATACCATTCTCTTTTCACTTAAATCTGTTGAGTTTTTTCCCTTGATTTTTTCAAAAAATTTTTATTGATTGATTAGTTTTGGTTTTTTAAAAGATTTTATTTATTCATTTTTAGAGAGAGGAGAAGGGAGAAAGTGAGGGAGAAAAACATCAATGTGTTGTTGTCTCTCACATGGCCCCCACTGGGGACCTGGCCAACAACCCAGGTATGTGCCCTGACTGGGAATTGAACTGGCGACCCTTTGGTTGGCAGGCTGGCACTCAATCCACTGAGCTACACCAGCCAGGGTGGACTGATTGATTTTAGAGAGAGAGGAAGAGAGTGGGGAAGGAGAGGGGAGGGGGAGTGAGAGAGTGAGTTTTGTTGTTCTACTTATTTATGCATTCATTGGTTGATTTTTGTATATGCCCCAACCAGGGTTCAAACCCTCAATCTTGGTGTATTGGGACAACAGGACAACGCTCTGATCAGGGCTCCCTAGATGACTTTTACGTGCCACTTCCTCTTTTCCATTTTCTCAAAGGCCCCCTCTTCAGAAATGTCTCATCTGATCTTTCTAGCTGACACAGAACTACCCTCATGCCATCTCCCCCTACAAATTCCAGACACTCGTCTCCACCACCACCAGAAATTGTTCAGTGTGATTCCACCTTCTCACGTTTGGCTGCTGATGGCTTTTCAGCCTCACCTCCGTCTCTTCTGCTCCACACCTGGGCCAGCTGATAAGAAAGCCTTTGCTGTTCGTGAGAGGTTTAGGCCACATAAGCCTTTACCTGTGTGTGGGAACCGTCACTGTGTCCCTACACCCTAACCACCATAACAACTCCAAATCCATCTCATGTCTGACTTGTTCAAGCCATTTCAGACCAGTTTGGGAGGGCTGCCCTAATCGCCCCGGAAAGCCTTATGTGAGTAATAAACCTTTTCAGACCACATCGGTGTATATGTGGCATATCAGTTTCAACGTCTGAACCAGTGTTTGGTGGGAGTCCGTTCTGTTTCTGAAAAGTGGGGATAACATCTGCTTTCTTTATTTTTAGTTGTTTATCTCTTTGGTATCTTTCTCTCTTACGGAATGAAAGGTCTGATTTTCTATCACTTCTGTGGGACACAGAGAAGTAACTGCCTGAATCTGGGGCTCAATCAAAGGAAGAAATTATTCTGAAATTCTTACAGTAGTTCTCGTTATAATGGCCCCAAATAATGACACCATTACTTTATTTCTAATGCCAGCAAATTAGGTACCAGACACTGTTCTTGGTGTCTGAATTAATTACTTAAATTAATTCCTTTATTCCTCATGACAACTCCACTCATATAAACACTTATTTCAATTTTACAGATAAAGAAGTTGAGGCACAGGGAAGTTTGTTTTCTCAAGACCACATGGCAAGCAGCAGAGTCAGGATTAGCATGAGGTGATGGGGTCCCATACAAGCCCCTAAGCTCCTGACTGAATTATCTGTCACTGCTGTTCTGCTGTTACTATGTGGAGTCCTTCCATGTCCCAAGCCCACCATCATCTCTTCCAGTCCTGAAACAGGCTTCAAGGTGGGTATCTTGACCTTCACTTACAGCTGAAGAAACTATAGCTCAGAGGGTTGGAGGACTCCACTGGACATCACAGGTTGGCCAAAGACCCCATAGGGCTTCGGGACCATGAAATTGGAAGCACAGGAGAACAGACACCTATGCTGAGAAATCAATTCTCCAGGAGGCTTGTTTGATAACTAACAGTAAGGATTTGGGGAAATTGCCTGAGTCCTACATCCTATTGCACATTAATCACAAATAAGGATCCTTATAATTAACATTTAGCCGTTCAAAGGAATATTATCCACTGGCACTTCTATTGATCTAAGAGAATTGCTTTTTTATTTGAAAACAGAGTAATTTTTATTGTAATATTAATTATGCTCACTGTAGAAAACTGGGAAAATTGAGAAAACTATGAGAACACTATGAATAACTCATATGTTCATCACCTAGTTATAACTACTTATTATAAAGAAGAATTTTTTAAAGATGTAATAGTTGGAAAGGCTAAGCCTTATACCTAACATGGCTCTAGGTTAAATTCTGACTTTTCTTCTACCTATCTGTGTGACTTTATTTAGTTTCTTTGAGTCTCAGTTTCTTGGAGTAAACACCTAGATTTAAAGCACCAATCATGTCCTGGCCATTGTGGCTCAGTTGGTTGGAGCATCATCACATAAAACAAATGGTGGCGGGTTCAATTCCCAGTCAGGGTACATGTCCAGGTTGTGGGTTTGATCCCCAGCTGGGGCACGTACGAGAAGGCAAACAACTGATATTTCTCTCTTACTTCGATGTTTCTGTCTCTTTCTCTCTTTCTTTCCCTTTCCCTCTCTCTAAAGACAATTTTAAAAAATGTCCTTGGGTGAGGATAAACAATACATTTAAAGCACCTGTTATGATGATTTGTTAGGGTTCAAAACAGGCAGATATGGTAACACCTACCATGATCACTGAAGTATAATAAGTCCCCAATGAGGATTAATTTTCTTTTTTGTTTCCTTCCTTCCTCTGAGTCCTACATTTCTTTTAATGAATAAAGGCAATGGGTACTTCCTTTCTTTTGTTCTATACATGTTCACCACTAATAGACAAGTTTCTATTCTGATATGTTTCCAGAAGTTAAAGAACAATTAATTTCCTTGATCTGGGGATTAAACCTTTCTTCTATAAGTTCATATCAGTACTTTATTCTAGGAAGATCTGAGTATTTTTTTTAAATCTGTTGTTCGTAAGTTTTATTACAATATTAGAGAAAATAAATTGCCTCAAACTCTTTTTTTAAAGTCTATTTTATTGATTATGCTATTACAGTTGTTGCAATTATTTTCTCCCCTTTATCCCCCTCTGTGCTACACTCCCCCACCCTCCAGCACCCACCCCTCCCCCTTAGTTCATGTCAATGGGTCATGCATATAAGTTTTTTGGCTTCTCCTTTTCCTATACTATTCTTAATCACCCCGTCTATTTTGTGCCTACCAATTATGCTTCTTATTCCCCTCATTCTCTTCCTCTCCACTGATAACCCCCCATGTGATCTCCATTTCTGTGATTCTGTTCCTGTTCTAGTTCTTTGCTTAGTTTTAGTTTTTTAGGTTCAGTTGTTGATAGTTTTGAGTTTAATGTCATTTTACTGCTCATAGTTTTTTATCTTCTCCTTTTTCTTAGATAAATCTCTTTAACATTTCACATAATAAGGGCTTGGTGATGATGAACTCCTTGAACTTAACCTTATCTGGGAAGCACTTTATCTGCCCTTCCATTCTAAATGATAGCTTTGCTGGACAAAGTTATCTTAGATGTAGGTCCTTGTCATGACTTTGAATATTTCTTTCCAGACCCTTCTTGCTGTAAGATTTCTTTTGAGAAACGAGCTGATAGTCTTACGGGAACTCCTTTGTAGATAACTCTCTCCTTTCCTTTTGATGCTTTTAAGATGTTCTCATTATCTTTAATCTTGGGTAACTTAATTATGATGTATCTTGGTGTGCTTCTTCTTGGATCCAACTTCTTTGGGATTCTGCACTTCCTAGACTTCCTGGAAATCTATTTCTTTTGCCAGATTGAGGAAGTTTTCCTTCATTATTTGTTCAAATAAGTTTTGAATTTCTTGCTCTTCCTCTTCCCCTTCTGGCACCCCTGTGATTTGGATGTTGAAACATTTGAAGTTGTCCCAGAGGTTCCTCAGCCTCTCATTTTTTTTAATTCTTGTTTCTTTGTTTTGTTTTGGATGGATGTCTATTTCTTCCTTTTGTTCCAAATCATTGATTTGAGTCCTTGTTTCCTTCCTGTCACTGTTGGTTCCCCATATATTTTACTTTATTTCACTTTGTATAGCCTTCATTTCTTCCTTCATTTTGTTACCAACTCAATCATTTCTATGAGCATCCTGATTAGCAATATTTTGAACTCTGCATTTGATAGGTTGTCTACCTCTTCGATGCTTAGCTCTTTTTCTGGAGTTTTGATCTGTTTTTCATTTGGGCCATATTTGTTTGTCTGGGCAGGCCTGTTGTATTGTAAGGGGTAGAGCCTTAGGTATTCATCAGGGCGAGGCACCCCATGTGCTGTGTTGTGGCACTATATGTGGGGGAGGGGTCAAAGAGGGAAAAATGTTCGCTTGCTCAGCTCTCAGCCCACTTTCTGTCACTGCCCTCGCTTCCCACAAGTGGTTGTGCCCTTTCAGATACTGATTCCCAGGTAGGTGGGTTTGTGTATGTTCTAGAATCCCATGGGCCTCTCCAGTGAACTCTCCTATGAGGCTGAGAGTTCTTCCTGCTGCTGCAACCCCCACAGAATTTTACAGCCAGAGGTTTTAAGGCTTTCATTTCCCACACTGGAACCCTGGGTTGCATGGTTTGTCTTGCTCCCCAGTTGTTCTTCCTGGCTTATCTGCATGCAAATGTGGAAAATCCTGTCCTCTGGCCACTGTCTTGCCCCGAGTCCTCTCCGTCCTGGCTTCCCATCTCTACCCCTCTTACCAGTCTGGATGAATGTTTCTTCTTTAACTCCTTGGTTGTTGACTTCCATGCAGTTTGATTTTCTGGCAGTTCTGGTTGTCTTTTGTTCTTAAGTTGGTTGTTATCTTTCTTTTGGTTCTACGAGGAAGCAAAGCATTTCTACCTCCAGTTCTGTCTTGGCCCAGAAATCAACATAATCTTCAAAATTTGTTTTTAAAGTAAACTTTGACATAGGAAAGAATAATGAGAACAAGAATATTATTTTGGAAGTGTATCAGATGTTTTTCTATTGCTACCATTTGAAAGCAAGCAATATATTCCCTTGATGAACTTAGTTTTTCTTTTTCTTTCTTTTTTTTTTGTATATATTGAGGAAACAAGGTCAAAGTATCTAAACTCCTCTTCTTAAGAAGCTCACAATCAAGAGAGGAGAGTAAATTAATAATTTTGGCAAATTTTGGTAATATTTGCTATGCTAACATTCTCAGAAAAAGATGTCTGAGCAGGCTGGAAATTCAAACAAAGCTCCCTAGAACAGGCTCTTGAGCTGAGCTTTAGCAAATGTATGAGTCATATGGAGCCAGAAGAGGGACATTCAGGCAGAAAGGACATTGGGAAGACATGTGGGCATGAAATGTAAAGCTATTTTCCAGAAACTAGAAGAAACCACAATCATTCAGTGAGGTGAGAATAAATAATAGTAGCTGACACCTTTTGAGTACTAACTATGAGCTGCACACTATTCTAAGCAGGGGTTTATTAAAGGGATACTCGGAGACCCAGGGAGCAAAGGGCAGGAGCAGAGACAGGACTCAGAATTGAACTAGACCCAGAAAATTGAGACTCCCGTTAGGAATGCCTAAACTTCTATCTTTCCAGATAAGCTTACCTACAGATATACAGCACAGCCACAACAGCCAAGTTTTGCAGGTTCTAAAAATGTCTAGGGAATAAATTAACTGGCTTAGCTCAAATCAGTTATCAATGATCAGGGGAACAAGGTCAATTTTAGGGAAAATACAGATTTGCCTGCAACCACATTGTTGGGAGTATTGCACAGAGGAACAGTTCCACAAAAGAGAGTGGCTAATAGACAGTCCCATCGGCCTCATCTATGTAGGCAATCGGTGATAAATCTTGAGAGGCAAGGAGGCATCTGATCATAAAGTTTTTGTCTGCTTAGCTCAACCATATTCATCTCATGTTGAAAGTTATGAGCAGGCTTTGGAGGATTTGGAGTATGGGAATAAAAAAGGGTCAAAGTTTCATTTTAGATAATCAGACTGGTAAACGTTTTCAGGTAAAACTAGTGGACAAAGTATGGGTTCACTTATCTCCATTCCCTCCCAAAACACTAGCCCCAAATGACATAGTACATATAAAGAAACAAACACATACAGAGAAAGAGAAAAGGAGAGAGGAAGAAGTAACTGATACAGAGAATATCTTCAAGTTTTTGGAACACAGATTAGAAATGAGATAACAGGGCAGAAGCTGAGCTCTGAATGCCTATAGAAGGGATATCAAAGTGAAGACAGACTATTAACCCTAGAGTTAGAAACCTCACCCTAGAAAGAACTGGGATTTGGAGGTCATGGTCCCAGGAAAGGCAAGTACGAGGCCCCAGGCTGAAAAGACATCTGGCTAAGACTATACAGACCAATCTGAAAACCAGAGCCTCCTTCTTATCTTCTGTGTTCAGGTGACTATTACTCTCTCACCTGTGCAGGATATAAAGGTCCTTTGGCAAAGTAGTTGCACCCTAGAAGCTCTAAACTTGAGGACATTGGGCATAGCAAAGGGCAGAGGGAGGACCCCCACTGGAAACAAGGGGATTAAGTAAAATTGGGCTCCTAAAGTGTTAGATGCCACCCAAGTCCCCATTTCCTGTCTGTTCTGAGAATATCACTAACTGGATGCCTGCCTCATTCCAGGCAAGAGATTTGAGAATCTTTTATGGTGGAAGAAACTGGTTCCTGAGAAATCTACACCTAGATACATCTTAGCTAAAGTTTGGAAAAACAGATAAAGAGAAACTCTTAAAAGTGGCAGGTGGGGAAACAAACAAACAAAAACCACTATGTTATGTACAAGAGAAGTATATAAGATTGACAGTAGACCTCACAAAGGAACCGTGGGAAATCAAACAATAGAATATTTTGAAGTGCTTAAATACAAAAAAAGAAAACCACTGTCAACCTAAAATTCTATATTCAGTAAAACTATTTTAAAAATGAAAACAAAATAAATCCATTTTAAGATAAATCTAAGTGGAGATTATTGTTGCCAGGAGAATCACACTATAAGAAATGCTAAAGAAATTTCTTCAGACTACAGGGGACTGCTACCAGATAGATGACATATTTAAAAGATGCACACACATACTTCTTTAAAGGTCTATTGCCATCTTACATGAAAAATAATGAAAGCATATTGTAGGGTCTATAACACATAGAGAAATAAAATATAAACAATAGAGCACAAAAGGGCAAGAGGAATGAACGGAATTACAAACTTGTAAGTTCTTACATTATTCGCAAAGTAGTATCATATAAGTAGCATAATGTTGTTTGAGAGGAGAATGTAATCAATCAAGGTGCATAACTCATTTCTACAACAAGCTTTAAAAATTAACAAAAAAATATAGCCAAAATCAATAGAAGAGTACCATGGAGAGTACTTTGGTAATAAGGAATACCAAAGACAGGGACCTGGGGCCAGGTTCAAGTCTAGACTCCTAGACTTGGGGACCAGGGGACCCTTTTCTTGGGGACCAGGGGACCCTTTTCCTAACAGTACTTGGTTAACCAAAAAAAGAAAAGAAAAAGTTAGCATAGGCAAAATAGAGGAACAAGAATAGAGAGAATGATAGAAAACAAATACCAACATAACAGATTTCAATCCAACTCTACCTTAATTATGTTAAATATAATTTACAGGGTGTAGACCCTGTAAAAAGCAGAGATTGTCTGACTGGATAATGAGTCAAGACCTAAGTATATGGCATTTACAAAAAATGCACTTTATATATAATGACACAGTGGAAAGAAAATGAATGAAGATATACAATGCAAACACTAAACATAAGAAATTTGGTGTGAACTATATTACTATCTGATAGAATAGACCTCAAGACACAGTACTACCAGAGATAGACACCTCATAATAATAATAACATAGTTCAATTCATCAAGAAGATACAACAATATTAAATAGGCATGTGGTTAATACCAAACACAGACAGACTGACTCTAGAGTCTGTCCTAGTCCATTATAAAATCCAATCACCAAATAAAGAATCCTAAGCTGCATTCGTGACTGTAATTCTCACTCTTCTTTATTGTTCATTCACTGAGAGATAAAAATATTTCTATAGATTAATGTTTGGGCATCTCTATCTGTATTTCCCCATGTATCTTTCTAGGAAATAGATATACAATTATCTATTCATTCAGTACACACTTATTAGGGACTTATTCAGCATATGAGTGTATACAATATCTACTTTATGCCATGCCCTATGTCAGGTGCTAAGGAAGCAGTGAGTAATCAACATAGTCACTTGTCATTAAAGTGTTCATAAACAAGTAGAGAATCCAGAATAAATCTATGATATTATACTCTGAGATGTATACAATAATAGAATATGTACAAATTATTTGGTGCAGTTTCTAGGAAAGCAACACTACCTTGAGCCCTACAAAACTAAAGGTATTACTATTAAAATTTACTTTCAAAGAAGCTGATTTTGCAACATTTGGTACGCCAGCCTCTCTGGGTTTCAGCTTTCTTATGTACTGTAGGAGGGGCTTGGGAGTCTGTGTTCTGTTTTTTCCTACTCTCTCTGTGCTACATTATGCAAATTGTGACATATAAGGGACCGTTTGGATCCATTCTGTATATCATCATTTTGAGCACGTGAACCAGTATGGATTTTATAAACAGACGTATGCCATCTGTATGTTTAAGGGGAAGGATTTGCAAAAATTTAGCTTGTAACAGAACCCAGTAGGATATTCCACTCTTTAGCATGAGATAGAATGTAATAGCAAAAAATTAAATATGGCATTTGTGGAGAGCCATACAGTTAACCTCTTCTACGCTTCGGAAAACAGTCCACACATGACTGGATAGAGACAGAAATATTACTTGTGTAAACTAGCAGTTGTATCGTGAATAACACAAGAAAAATATCTATTTTTATTTCTTCATTCAACCTCCTGATTTCTACCCAATGAATGACTTTCTTGGCAACCAATAACATACAGAATGTTCATTAAGAGAGAGCCTGGCAGCTTGTGCTTGAATTCTTTTCAAATGTTTAGTATGCTGCAATCCAATTAAATAATTCAAGGAAGGCATTAAAAAGCACCAAATAGTGCCCTGGAGAGTGCCTTGGTAACAGGAAACAGCAAGGACAGGGACCTGGGGCCCAGGTTCAAGTACAGGCTCCTATTTTTTCTTGGTGACCAGAGGACATTTCACTGCTCTGTATCACTATATATCCATACCATCAATGCAGTCAGCCAATATTGTCAAATCAGTCCTCAAACCTAGTAAGTTAGGTGATGAGAGACCTCCTTAAATCAAAGGAAGTTTATAAATTGGCATATCAAGAACCAAGACGAGGCAGAAATATTCTAGGCCAGAGACATTCTATGTGAGGAAGGAAGAGGGATATGATCAGGGAAACAGAGGATTGAAATACCAAAGTATAGACCACCCAGGAGTTGAAGTGACGTGGTGTAAACAAGTTGAAGGTGAAAGAAATGAAATGGGTGTTCAGTGAAGTGGAGGACCAGGGAAGGCAACCTCAGGGAGGAAGAGGTAGGATGATGACCCATGATGACAACTGGCTCCGTAAGGAAGAGCAAACCTCTGATTTATAACACTGCTTATTTCTGTGGTGTAAATAATCCCAGGATGACTGATCCCGCGCTATCAACGTGCTGTCACTAGATGTGGAGCTGGGAAGTGATATGCAGGAGCACACCATTATATGAGATTTCCAACGAGAGGCATCCAATAGACAAACAACTGCAAGTGCATAGATAGTGGTAAAATGTAGTAGAATAACAAGGAAGCAATGCATTGTGAATATCAATTGGCTTTGTTTCTAATATGATTTATTTAAATATGGTTTCATGTAATTTAGTTTTTAATAATGACTTCAACAACAGGCTTGCAAAATTCCTAATAATTGAAGAAGCAGGTTCTTATGAGCCATCTAGGTTTAAACTGAGTATCAGTGGGGGTCCAGGTAACATTTCCCTTAAGCAGTTAAGTTTGCTTGTCTGGGCTTGGGAGAGGATGGGGAGGAGAAGTGATAGCGGTGTGGGGGTGGGGATTCTTAAAGGGGAAGAATTACTGTTCTACAGTCACAACTTCTCTAAAGAAGGGCTGGTAGGATTGTGGAAAATATTTTGGTCTAATAGTCTTTCTTCCAGATCCAACTCCAGTAGAATGGGTTAGATGCCCTTTCTCTTGTTATTGTGTCTGCCCTGATCTGGCATTTTCCACACTCTATTTCAGGTTACCTATCTTTCCCATTAGTTAAGAGGTCACCTGAGGGCAGAGCCTACAAAGAGGCCTATTTTTGTTTGGCATATGAATGGCCCGAAATAAAGTACTCACAGATATTTTTGAAGGAATGAATCACTACCGTAATCTGCTTCTGTTTCGTCCGTGGCCTGTGTCATGAAGAGTTTTGTATTTACCCCATCTTTCTGGCTGTGAGGGGTGTGTCAGAGAGGGAGCAGCATGGCTTTTGGACTCAAACAGATCTACCTGTGGACTCTCCACCTCCTGACTCCAGCGCTGAGGCAACTGACTTAATTTCTCTGACACTCATTTTAGTGAGGGAATAAAAATGTCCTCTTCATACGCTTGTGAGGGAAAAATAAGTTAACATACACATGCTGCCTAGCAAGAGGGTAACAACAACGGTAATAGCAGTAGAGATTTGTTGCCTATTTACTGTGCACCACTCATTGTGGTTACCACTTTATGTGCAGGATTCAGTCATTTTATTCTCATAAGACCATGAGGCAATATCTACCCTTGTCCCCATTCGAAAGATATGGAAACAGAGACCCCAAGATATCCAATAACTTATCAAAAATTTATGCACAGTTTATAAGGGACAGAGCTGAGGTTCTAACCTAGGCTGTCTGGCTCCTGAGGTCAAGTTATCTTTTATGATATCAAAATGCTTTTGTCCCAGAGCACAGTGATTTTCCCAGGATATACGAGGGGGGATGAACGAAAAATCAGAATTATTATCTGAAGGGTGGGCCCTTGTAGTACAGGCTTTCCCCCCCCAGGTGAGTGTTCTAGGACCCCATTTGTATCAGTGTATCAGCTGGCCTTGTTGTGAGAGGCTGCGTTTGGCTTCAGTGAACTTTTTATTGAAGACTCTTCTAACACATCTGCCCATTTCCTGATGGGTGGTTTACAAACACACCTGCACATACTGTGCTGAGTGTTTATAGTTTTTGACCAAAAAGAGCATGGCCCCCATGCCCCACCTTCTCTGTTCACCTGATCTCATCCTGAGTAACTTTTTTTGTTTCCCTGGATGAAAAAGTCCTCAAAGGGAAATGTCTTGCTGATGTGGATGAGGTGAAACAAAAAATGGCAGAAGCACTAAAAGTCATCAAAATCGATGAGTTCAAAAACTGTTTTCAGCAGTGGAAAAAATGTCTTGATATGTGATTGCATCAAGTGAAGAGTACTTTGAAGGTGACTGAAGTTTAAATGTGTAAGAATAAATACACAATTTTTATAAATAAATCCTGTTTGGGGGGAGTTCTCCCCTCATATAATATATGACACATCTCACCACACTCCCCCCCAACATGTTTATCTTATCGGTGCACAGCCTCCATTCTCTGTCCATCTGATATATGGTGATTCTGATGCCCCAAATCATATTTCAGAAGTCAGGCTTTCCTGGCTTGTGTTGAAACCTCAGTGTTCATTACCTTTCTCATTCATGATCGGTGGGTTCGTACATGGAACCTATGCATCTACACCACCACACATAATACAGCATCCGGCAGAAGTAATGTCTGCTTGAGTATGGTTGGTAGGGTAATAATTATTAATAGGTGTAATCATTTAGAGTTTTAACTTGAACATTTCACCTAAGATGTCATATGGTGTGCTTGAGTATGATACTGTTATGTTACAGAATTACATGCTTATGATTCTGTAATAAAAGATTTTGTAATGAAAAGGGAGTGTTATTTGTGCTGGACCCTGTATTTTCTGATTGAAGGTAGAAAGGCTTAATTATTAGTTATTTACATCCTATTACTTTCCAAAATTTTTTTGGACGAACTAAACATTTACAGTAAAATAATGAGACAACAAAATGAGGATAAATACATGGGGCTAGCCCTGACTGGTGTGGTTCAGTTAGTTGGGCATCATCCCACAAAACAAAAGGTTGTTGGTTCAATTCCTGGTCAGGGCATATGCCTGGGGTTGTGGGTTCAGTCCTTGGTCGAGGCATGTGCTAGAGGCAATTGATCAATGTTTCTCTCTCACATCAATGTTTCTTTCCCTCTCTTTCTCCCTCTCTTCCCCTCTCTCTAAAAATAAATAAATAAAATCTTTAAAAAGTACTTGGGACCAGGAATATGTAAGATTAAACAGAAAACAGAAAGAAAAAAATTTAGAATAGGAAAAAAATCATATATAGTTAAATATACAAAACACAAGGGTCATATAATTGTTATGACTGAGCTTCAAAACATATGTATCATCTATGTTTTTTATCTTATCTATCTATCTATCTATCTATCTATCTATCTATCTATCTATCTCTATCTTACTTCCTGGCAGCCAAAATGAAAAAGAATGCATATACAATAACCAACACACACACACACACACACACGCGCGCACGCGCGCACACACGCACAGTTTTAAAGTGGGGGAAGAAGAGGCATCCCAGTAGGTCTTCTGGTGGTTGAGATTTGTATATGGTAGGGAGCAAGGAGAGAAGAAATGGCCATTGTCTTCAACAGCAGCACTAGAGCAAATGCAGCTTCAGATATGATTCTAATGATTCGCCTGACCTCTTTGAGAATTGTCGAAGGATTTGAGGAACACAAACATAAAATCAAAGGTGCCTGTTCTACTGTAAACACTGAGACCAGCCACTACACCTTTGCTTCAAGGTAGAAACAGAAAGTCTATTTCCGTTTCTCCGGTACTGCTCCATTGTTACTTCACTCCTGTTTGATATATGTATTATTTTGAGATGAAGAAGATCTAATGCTCTCTCTGTCCTCATGGTTGAACCATTCATTCTGCAATAGTGCCCAGATTTGGATAATATAATCATCCAGGAGTGCTCTGAAATGAAATTATAGGACTGACTGGCCTGGATTGGAGTTGCTCAGAAGAAGTGGGTCTGTACTGACAATTACTTGCTGCCCTTTGCAATGGTGGCAGTTAAATAACTCAACAAGAGGTCCTTCAGAGAAAATCAATAAACACCAAATTGCAAATATGTGGACGCAATTTGTGGGGAAAGTGGCTTTGATGGGAGCCTGTGCTGGCTGCCAGCATGGAGTCACTCTCGAGGTGGATGAAAGCATGTTGCAGTACTCTTTTCCGAATGCTGGGCTGGCCTCCTCCGCCCCCTGCAGACCCTGTCTGTCCAAGGTTTCAAACAACTTGACCTGTCATTTCAACCCCACTCTTGGCAACCAGACTAGTTCTGCCCTTAGATAGGGGCCTGAAGTGGCTTCAGCCATACTTGACCATGGGCATCAGGTGCCCTGGCTCGTAATGGAGAATTCATGCTGTGTGCCAGTCAGGGCAGTGGAGATTTCTTCTGGTGCTTCACCTGGGGCCCTGGTTCTAAGAATGGGAATCCTGATGTGTTCCTCATCTCCAGAGTCTCTGGCTTGGTAACCTGCCTACCTGTCACTAGGAAAAGGCTTTGCTTGCCCTTGCTCTCTTCCTAATGCCATCATCTTCAGGAAGTAGCCTTTGAAAAGTATAAATGGTATAACATGAATCTCTTTCTGAAACTTCTCAATGGCTTCTCATTGTATCTAGAGAATACCTGTGTGACCTGTCTCCTCTCTGTGCTCCACACTCATCTTACTCAAATACTCTGTTCAAGCCGCACAGTCTTCTTAATGTCTCCCATAATCTAAGACCCCATCACAGGTACCTGAATCAACTGTGCTTTCTTTTCGGATTGCCATTTCCCCAGTTCTCTTCATAGCTGGCTTCTTTAAATCCTTCAGGATTTAGCTGAAGGGCATTACCTAAGCAAAGCCTTTTCTAACCACCCTTTCTAAAGTAGCACTTCTCCCTGTCATTACATTAATTCCCAACCTCAGGCTATAATAACTATAACATATTCCTATATTTGTGTTCATGTTTATTGTTCTCCTCTTCATTAATATAAATAACCTGAGGGCAGGGAACATGTATCTACTTTATTCACAGCTGTATTCCCAGTATTTAATACTGCATCTCGGTTAAACAGGTGAAAAATAAAGTTTTGTCAAATGAATAACTGAATCATGAACTAATGAATTATGTCAATCCCTAGTGCTACCAACCTGGCTGCCTGAAGTTACCATTAAAGAACCTCTTGTCTCAAAGGGATTCTACTATTAGATACTGTTGGACATTCTTGTTGGTAACTCTTAGCTATAATGCTACCCATTGTTTACATAGTGCTTTTCCAAGCTTTTGTCAGTATCATGGAGCCCTTTTACCCATTTTAAATGCAGTCTTGTGATAAAATTCAAAAGATAAAACTCGTGAAAATGAGTCTGCTCTACTTGACTTAGGAGTAAGCAAACCCGAGCTTTACCGGCTCCCCTTTAGTACTTCTGAAAAATCAGGAGCCTTCTACAGCAAGACTCGGCAGCCTGAAGTAGAGTAGGTGCTTCATCAGCTCTGAGATTTGCCTTCTAGACTGGACTTCTCTTTGTAAACAACGAGGCCTATCACCTCAGATCACCAATCTCTAGCTCCACTCTGGCTGTGGTCTAACTTCAAACTCTTCTACTCTGCTCCAGCACTGTAATTAATTGTTCCCTGCCTCACTGCATCACAAAATATAAATACATCACCACGACTCTGGATTGAAACACTGGTATCTGAACTTGCTGGGAGCCAGTGACAAACCCATCAAGCAAGCCATAACAAACTTTGTCAGCCTGCGAGGGGCAAGAGAGCAAGACATACCTGTAGAAGAATTCTAATAGATGGGATCACTCAAGTCAGTTTAATTGTTGTCTTAAAATATATCTAATGCACCTAGAGTGAGGCTTCTAAGGACCCTGACAAAATAAATCTGAGGTTGAAATTAAAGGGAAAAAGCATATGCTTATCAGATTCTCAATGTCAGCAAAGTCTTCCCTTTATTATGGCGCTGGTTCCCAACAAAAAGAAGCCCACATAGTCACCCTGACCTGAGGCATGTCTCAATAAATCAATAAACCTAACATCATGTCCTGGAGGCCCTAGAGCTCTGATCTCCCAAAAGAAGAAATTATTGAATGAATTTGAAACCCTTCCCACTTATTCTTAAAGTTCAACTGATCAGTTCATGAGACAGAAAAACTATCCAGCCAGCGGACATGAGAAAAGCTGTTGGCCAGAGTTGAGGAGACCAAAGGGCATCCTGAAAGGCCTCCCCTTCTGGGGTGGGGCCCTGCCTCCCTCCCTAGCCTCATTTCCTTCACCACTTTCCTCTCCCTGTCTACTTACTCCCTCCCCCCACCCATCCCAGACTCTACCATCACATTGTTCTACACCTCCATGCCTCTGTTCACTGGGTTCCCATTGTTTGGAATGCAGAGAGCCAGACCAGGCTTGGCCCAAGGTGTTGGAGAGGCAGAGATGAACCACATATAGTCCTGCCTTTGGCAAGTGAGCAGTGTGATCTGGATCAATAAGTGTCAAATACACATCAGATTTCAAAGACTGAGTATGAAAAAACAGCCACTATAAAATAGCTAAGCAATAATTTTTTTGGAAATGATAATATTTTAGATATATTATATTAAATAAAATAATTATTAAAATAATTTCTTTATTTCTTCTATATTGGATAATATAGAATTACATGTATGGATCACATTACGTTTCTATTGGATAGAGCTGCTCTAACAGAGGGATTTCCCAAACCGACCTACCTGGTCATCTTGTTATGGGAGAAACTTGGCTCTTCTTGCTGACTCAGTAAAGAATTAAAGATCAGCCAGTCTCTCAGTATGTAAGCAGAGTTTATTGGTGATATGTTCTCTTGGAAGAGATTGGGCCTTGCTGAGGTGGGGGTGAAAGACATAGGTTCAGGGCAGGGCAAGGTAAGGGCAGGAAGAGCAAGGTCAGCAAAAGCATCAGGTCCTTTGTCCTCAGGACTTACATAGTTGGCGGGATGGTGGTGAGGGAGTTATATATTGATTGGTGGGTAAAGGTGCTGCCAGCTTCCCCTGAGGCGACATGACTACCCAAACATAAGTACGCGTGGGGGTCTGTTAGCCCGGAATTCTTATTTGCTCCAGACCACATTTGTTCATCTTGTTGTAAAACAGATTCGTGACGAGAGGTAGTTAATTAGAGTTGAGGTGGTTACCCAAAGTTATTTATGGGCTCTTTCTGTAAGCACTAGGGACCCTCTTCTAAAACAGATAGTGACCAGAGGAAAGCAATTAACCTAAGTTGTTTTATGGGCTTCTTTGGGCACTGTGGACTCCTTCCTCTTCCCCCTTCTAGGCCTTGGGATGAATGCACAATTTCAAAGTCTTTCTTTCCCAGATAGTGGGAAAGATAAATACGGAATTTCAAGGACTCCCTTCCTCCTGGGCTAGCATGGTGTTTCTTACAATGCTGGAACACCTGACAATATTACTGGACCAGCCTCAGGATGCTGAGTTAGTGGGTGAGACACGTCTCCCTCCTTCTCCCTGCCTTGGTTTGCTGTCTATCCTGCCTAACAACCTGAACCACCGTAGAAGCTTTTCCAAAGGTGAGATACCAGGTCTCCATTCTCTGGCGATTCTGATTTAGTAGGTCTATGGGGTCCTAGAATCTATTTCAATGATGCTTTCCAGGTTATTCAATGTCTGTGATCATCCCAGCTTGAGAAGACGGCCCCCGGATTACCCTGAGCTTCCCTCTGTAGCAGTGAATGATGCACAGCCCTCACCATGTGTCAGAATCACCTGGGGAGACTGGAAAAAATATATAACTTCCCATCTTTAAGAGATGGATTCAATTGGTCTGGGTAGAATCCACGCTTTTTTTTTTTTTTTTTTCCTCCAAAAGTTTCCAGGTGATTGTCAAGTGCAGCCAAGGATGGAAACCATTTCTCTATCCCAGCCTTTATCATATATATACCTTGTAGTTTTCCATGTACTTCTCTGTCTCCTTCATGAGACAGAGGTACCTTCTTTGTCACCATATCTCCTGTATCCTGAGGCCTATAGTAGTGACTTAAGGAGTGTGTCTGAATGAGGGGATCGTATTTCACCATTTAGGAGTAGACATTCAGGCAATGGCTTTTCTGTCCTGGCTTGTCTGCTGTTTCTACCTTCGGCTTTTATGTTGTTTACTTTTCGGCCCCCTGCACCTTTTCTAAGAAGCTGGCGTTCCTTGCTCCACCCCTGAAGTTTTTGCCCAGCATTTAGGACCAGGCTCTCTCAGTCCCCCAGGACTCCATTAGCCTCAACACCCCCTTTTATTCTGAAGAAATGCAAGTTGCAGATAAGAAAGAGTTGATGAAAATGGGAACTTAAGGCTGCATGTACCCTCAGCCACCTCCTCTGACTTAAGCCCAAGTCTCGTCACTCAGCACTCAAGGACAGAGAGCAGTCTCTTTAGTGCCCAGAACACCAGGCAAGGGGCAGAAGACCTGTACTGCAGGCCTAGCCATGCTACTGAATGCCCGCAGAGTGAAACTTCCCCTCCCTGACCTCCCATTGCCCATCTATAATGTGAGTGGGGCAAACCAGCAAAACAATAGAAGTTTCGCCTTCACTAAGACTACGGGATTCCCTTGGGCCCACCCTCCCCTTGGGCTAGTCCTTCCTTTGGGCCCACTGTCCCTCCATCACAAAGACCTAAGGAGCTAGCGTCTGCCCTGTGCAGGTAATCAGCAGCTTGCTTGGGATAAAGCTGGGGAACAGGAGGGGAAAGCCTTTGCTATGGTCTTTGAAATTGCAGCCTTAGCATTTCAATTGTAACACCTTCCTTCCTTTGAAACCTCCCAAAGCCCCTCCCCCCACATTGGTCCTCAGACCTCAGCTAAGCTGTTTGCAAAGGTTCCAGGGAAGCATCTGCTTTCTTGGGGGTAGTCAGTGGGAACTCAGTATCAGCTCAGTCTGTAAAGACTATGTCTCATTAGTGACCAGAATGCTGAGTCTCTTCAAAAAGTATTTTAGAATGAACATTTTACCACCCCATTGTTGCCTTGGATGATTAGATGAATTGTAAAAACAAACAAATGAATAAAAATCACTGCAAAGCTCTAAAAATAACAACATCTAAAACAGGAGGGGGCTGGTTTTCTAGATTAGAAGTAGGGGATTCAATTGTAACACTGAAAGAATAAAGTAGCTGATTCAAGCACTTATTTTATAAAGACTATTTCCTGCTACCATTCAAAGCTGTGGCAAAAATAATAATATATGATTTCAAATTATTTTGAGTCACCACGTGTATAACTGACGAGGAAGGGAGAAGAGTGGGTATCTTTTGTTAACTAAGAAATTACCTTTCTTCCATAAATTCTCTGAGAAACCAGAGGACAGAATGCTGAACTAAATGATTCTGATTGGAACAGGAACCTTTAAGCTACTTTGTAAAATTACTTGCTTTTTTTTTTTCCTGCCAAAGGAGGGAAATCTACTTCTAAATGAATGAATGGATAATTGAAAATATGATAGGATTGCAGAAGACAATAAAAATAAATGTAATTTAAAAAGGCCAAAGATCGTCTCCGACCTGTACATAAATAATGAAGCTACGTGAGATGAGTTATGAGAAGAAAGTCCATCTTAACGGGACATTCAGGCGCACTGGCAGCCCAGCGCTTCCACACGCAGGAAAGGTCACAGCTGACGTAAACCCTGGCCTAATTACTTTTCCGGCATGGAGCCTAGTTAGTGAGGTCGTGCCCTAATAAACGGATGGCACACTTAGGTGGCTCTGGTGGTAGCTGTGAAACCTTGGTGGCCCAAACTGCTGACAAGAAAAAATGGGATGCATGTGTTCCAGAAAGGGCTGAACACATTTCTTGAATATCTGCTCTGTGCCAAGTCCTGGCCAATGGAGTTGTTTTTTGTTTTTTGTTTTTTTTTTAATCCACTCAGGCAGATTTTATGTTTCCCATGTTGTAGATAGAGAAACTGAGACTTGGAGAAGTTCGGACACCGGTGGCTTTTGTGTGACCCGCCTTCAGGACTGTAAGGGCCTGATGCTAACCCGTCTCCTCTCAGCAATACTTTTATTTATGAGGCACGCGGTTGCATCTTTTACAGTAGACACCTTGATGAGGGTAGGGAGATGTCAGAGAACGGGCTTCGGGTGGATGGGGTGGGGTGGGGTGGTGTTTGGGTCTATGTTTGCTTCAGGCCTGGAAGAAGAAAGGAGAATCTGCACTTGTGGGCTACTGTGAGGTGCCAGATGCCCTCAGGTACCTCTGACAACCGCAGTTTCATTGAACCAGTGATGGTGTTTAGATGTTGCTATTTTGTGGCCTCAGACAAGTTAAGTGACGTCCCTAAGGTCACCTAGCTCCTGAAGGGTAGGGATGAGATGAAATCCCCGGGGGATGTGGAAGAATGAGCAGAAGTGTCCTGGGCATGTTTAGCAAATATTCTCATATTTCTAATGAGTTAACTAAGATCCACAGAGGTGCAATCACTTACCCAAATGTAATAATTCATGTGGCTGTAAATAAGACAATGTCTGAGAAAGTGCCCCAGGTAGTGGCTGGCTCTTTGGACATTTAATAAATATTAGTTCTTTCCCTTCTTCCTGAAGTCACACAGTACAGACCAGAGCCAGGTCTCAAATCCAGGTCAAATCCCAAAGGAAATCCTTCTTGCACTGCATGCTCGGAAGGGGTGGTTTGTTCTAAGACAGTGTGCAGAACCGCCTGTTGCCAGGTCCCACAGTGGGACATGCCTCCCCAACATTACCTGGTGGTGTGAGGGAAGGAGCCCTCAGCAGGAGGCAAGATGTCAGCGTGGTTGAAAGCACGGAGAGCTCACTAGGTGGACAAGCACAGTGAATTAAGCGAGTTCCAAGCAGAGGGAACCTCATGGACAGAAGCCAGGAGGCCAGAGTTGGACAACTGAAGATTAAAGAACGATGAAGGCAGGAGGTAGGTGCCTCTTGGAAACTAGACAGGAATTAGGTCCTGGAGAATTCTGTGTCCCTGGTCATAGACCTTGGGTTTATCTAGGGAGACCATCAGAGTCCCTTAAGGTAAGAACATCCAGACTTTCAATCTAAACAGCTGTGGGGTAAATCTTACCCCTGTTTGTGGCAGTTACCCTCTAGGATGACCCCCAGTGACGCCTGCCTCCTAATATTCATTTTCCCATCTAATCCTCTCTCATAGTGTATCAGGGTTGGTCTGTGTGACAAGAGGATGTGGCAGAAGAGCTAGTTATATCACTTCTGAGATTAGGTAATAAAAACCCAGCAGTGCCCTGACTGCTGTGGCTCAGTTGGTTGGGCATTGCCCACAAAGCAAAAGGTTGCCAGTTCGATTCCTGGTCAGGGCACACGCCTGGGTTGCAGGTTGGATCCCCAGTTGGGGCACATGCAAGAGGCAACTGATCGATGTTTGTCTCTCACTTCAGTGTTTCTCTCCTACCCTTCTCCCTCTCTTCGCCTCTCTCTAAAAACAAACAAACAAAAAAACGCTTCAGCTTCCTTCTCTGTCTCTCTCTCAGATTACCTGCTATGGTGGAAGCCAGCTTCTACCTCCAGCGCAGCCCTAGGCAGATGCCCACATGGAAAGGAACTCAGACCTCCCACCAACAGCCTCAGGAGTGAGGCTGGAAGCCGATCCTTCAGCCTAGTCAAGCTTTCAGGTGACAACAGACGCAGCTGACATCTTTCCTGCAACCTGAGAGACCCTGAATCAGAGCCACCCAGCTCAACTGACCCTCGGGAACTATGTAAATAACACATGATTGTTGTTTAATACTAAGTTTCAGGGTCATGTGCTAGGCAGCAGAAGACGACTGATGTGCTGCTTAAAGATGAAAACACAGATCCAGGCAGATGGACTGAGTTAGGCACTGTCAGACCCGAGTTGCGTTTTCAGGCGTCTGACTTCAAACCCCCTACAACCTGCTGTTCCTGTTTCCCTTGGTGGTAGATCAGGAGCCAAACTATAAACACAATTATTTCAAGTCTAATTCATTAGAAATTCCTTAAGCTCCTGCTATGTGCCAGGGACTGAGCTGAGCAATGAGTGACATACCCATGTAAGACCCAAGATGAAGTAAACACTGTCCCTGCCCTTTATTTTTTCTAACTTTCTTATTAGAAAAATAGGCACATAAAACGCTCCAGTAAAGGCTGGAGCGTATAACAGAGTAAGAAGTAAACACACAGTCCTAAGAAAAAGAATGAGAAAGCAGCAACTGACTCTGTTGGAATCAAAGACCTAGGGAAGTTTCCTCAGAGCAGGCGAATTTGGGTTCAGGCCAAATGCTAAGGACTGGGGCTGGGAGGAACTGGCATTCCTGAGTTGAGGAAACCATAGGAGCAAGTAACAGTAGCACAAGCCTAAGTATATTTAGGAAATCGTTAATGGTTTCGGTTGCAATAAGAAAGGCACGTGCATACACTAACAACCAGAGAAATGCAACCGATGTGTGGGAAATACGCATTTCTTTCTGAATAATCACTCAGATTTTTTGTGTGGCTGGTCATTGGCCTTGAATCAGATTAGTGATTGTTTTAATTCCTATGGCGTTCCAGTATTCTCACAATAGAACTGTAGGCACTTTGCTAGTTACTTTTGTACATTTTGTTGCATTTATCTCCACCTCCTAGATAAGAAGATTAAAGGCTAACAGAAATTAACTAATTTGCACTAGTGATAACAGGGGTTATGTTAAGCCTCAGCTTGTCTGAGGCTTCTGCACTTTCTGGTACATATCTTGTCCTTCTCTTGGGTTATTGCAATAGCCTCCTAATTAGTCTTTCAGCTCCACCCTGTCCTCCCTGCACTCTGTCCCCACACAGCAGCAGAGTGGTCCTTGTAAGGCATATGTCAGATTACACCACTTCTTTTCCCAAAGCTTCTGTCCTGGAATGAAATCCAAGGGACAGCCCACAATCCACAAGGCCTTGTGGGGTCTGGCTCCTGGCCTCCTCTCTGATCCCATCACCAGTACTTTGTCCCCTCCAACACTTGAACTGTACTTGCCCTGAGTGATTTCTCCTGGGTAGCCGCAGGACTCTCTATCCTTGCATTCCTTCTCTGCTTAAAAGAAAACAGATCAAAAGCCCTCCCCCATGACTCATTCTAATGTAGACATTCCCCTAAACCCTAGCACTCCAGTCCCTCCCTACCAGCTTACTCTGCCTTATTTTCTCCATTTGCTCATCCACCTGCCATCACATCCTTTATCCCTTTACTAGTTTATCATCTCTCTTCTCTAGGATGTGAGCTTTCTGAGGGCAATGAGTTTCGTCTGTATTGTTCAGTGCTACTTAGGGTGAAAAACTTGTCTCCATTTTCCTGAGGCTTTCCTGGTTCTAGCATTGAAATTCTCCATCCTGGGCCCTGAGCGGCATGGCTCAGTGGGTTAGACATTGTCCCATAAAGTCACATGTCGCTGGTTTGAGGTTTGATTCCAGGTCAGGGCACAGGCCTGGGTTGGGGGCTGGTCCCCAGCTGGGGCACATGCAAAAGGCAACAACTGATGCCCTGTACATTAAAGTTTTCCTCTATCTCTTTCTCCCTCCCTTCCCTTCTCTCTAGAAATAAATAAATAAAATCTTTAAAAAAATCTCGGTCCTAGGCAAATCAGTGAGTTTAGTGACCCCACTGCTGTTTCCCTTCAAATGTTGGCCTCATGGCCCTGACTTCTGGGTGGCCCAGCCTGTCGGGTCATCACATAAAACACCCATTGAAGACAGGACAAGTACATGAGAATTAGTCATTTGGTCACCTCCTCTGGAAACCTGCTTCAAGCCCTCTTATCAAAATTCATAGTTGCCTTCTCTTGGCAACTGCAGAGGAAGTACTAGCTAGGAATATTATGGATTTTCCAATAAAGGCATGGACCAGGTATGTGTGTGTGTAGAAGTTACGGGTGGGTATGGGGTAGGGGGAGGAAGAAGGTGATAAGACTAAGAAGCAGAAGCAAAGATGATCAAAGGAGTCACGGAAACAAGAAAACACTGAGTCACTAATTCAAGATGAGTCCTACAACTATGGTTAAGGATGTTTATTGAATCATTGTGCATAAGATTGGACACATGAAAAATACCTCGAAGGAGAATGTAGGTTTTGACATAGAAACATGCCAGTCACGTATTTTAAATAGAAAGTAGGCAATAAAACGATGCTTTGTGGAATCTAGCATCGTGGTGAACTTCACAGGTTCTGGAGCCCAGCTCTCCCAACCCTTGCTCCTCCATTTCCCAGATGGGTGACACCGGGCAAAGCAGCCACTCTCTGAGTCCGAGCGTCATCATTGTAAAATGAGCATAATAAGTGTCTCCCTCACGGCACATTTTCAGGATTAACTAACTTGCTACCTGCACAAATGCCACATCTTATTATATTATTATCACCATATGAGCCTATTTAGAGAGGATATATGTGTGCATTTATGTGTATTTAGAAAACAGAATGTAAGAATATTGGTAGTGACAGAAGTATGGGTAATTTCAATATTCTCCTTTATGCTTATCTGTAGCTTCTAATTTTCTCCAGCAAAATGAACATTAATAGTATAATTTTATACAAAAACAAAAATAAACAAGATGAGTACAGGGAACCGAAGTGGGTAACAGGATCTGAAGTGTGAAGCCAGGAAAGTGAGGAACCAGAATTGAGACCCAGGGATAAACGACAGAAGAAGGAGGGGAAAGCAGTCGAAGCCGAGACCCCAGGCCGCCAGTTGCCTGCACTTGGCTTCTCTGAGCTTAGTCTCAGAGGGCTGACCACGGCAAAAAGGCAAGGGCAGTCGAGACGAAAGGTGTCGAACTCGGGCGCTATCTCACAAACATCAAGCACATATATTGGGCAATGAGGATTGTTTGAACTGGCTTGACAATCTGTTTTTATAACCTGAGTTAATTGATTTTAATTTCTTTTTTAAAGAGAATCTGAAATTTGAAACTTCTTTTAATTAGAATCTCATACTACTAAACTGAGATATTTAATTCTTCTAAAAGGAAACCTTTTAAAGCTACAGCTTGGCTTAATTTAGTAATTCCTTCTACAGAATAAAGTGCCAGTTGCAGGCTTGATTTCCTGCCAAGGGAGTAGCTGGTGAGATCTTTGCGCCAAGCCCCCAGCCAACGTTACCAAAGTGCCAGATCTCACTTCATCTGGGTCTGCTGGGAAGAACTGGAGCGAGATCTTGACTTGAACAATTGTGGATGCATCTACTTTTCCACAACAACAAAAATAGGCACACAAAAACACACGGAATGTGGTATCCTGAATCTGATCCTGCAACATAAAAAGGACACGCGTGGGGAAAGCTGGTGAAACCTAAATATAGTCTCTGGGTTAGTTTTGACAAATGCGCTTGGGTTATGTGAAATACAAGAGGGGAAACGGGGTGAAGGGTATACGGGGATTCTCTGTACTATCTGTACAACATTTCTGCAAGTCGAACTTTCACAACTGAAAGTTTATCTTAAAATATTTGGAAGGAAATATAACTACAGTGATACTTACTGAGTTCCTATTATGTGCTTAGTGTTTCCTTACGTTGTCTCAGCTGACCCTGTGACACCGTGAGGAAGCTATTTCCCTGCACAGTTGCTCACAGGAGCCATCTCCTCTCAATGCTTCATCAGAACCTCTTCCAAAACCACCCCAAATCCCTCTCACCTGATCTCCCCGACTCCAGCATCTCCCACAATCCCACATCCTCAGAGGAATTAGATTAATCACTGATCTCACTACCGTCCCTAAACCTGCTCCATCTCCCCAATCCACAGAATTCAGCCTCTTAACATTTTAGACTAGATCATTTCCTTTGGTGGGGGGGGGCTGTCTCTGCACTGTGGGGGTGCTTAGCAACATCCCTGACCTCTACCCACTAGATGCCAGTAGCACCCCTCCAGTCATGACAACCAAATGTATCTCCAGATACTGCCAAATGTCCCCTGGGGGGAAGTCACTCTGGCTGAGAACTATTGGCATGGAGAATGAAGTCTGAATTCCTTAGTCTGGCATTCAAAGTCTCTCTGCTGCTTCAGTTTGCTGCTGTCTCCATGCACCTTACTTCCCTCCCATGACAGCATTCTCCCTCTTTCTTGGACATTTTGCTTGCTCTCTCGCCACACTGTTATTTTCTGTTTTGGGAATTCTGCCTCCCCAACAAGCAGGTCAATCCCTATCCTCCAGGACAGTGTTGAATGAATAAATACATGAATTAGAGAAAAAAACTCTTTATCCATCTGTCTGCAACCCTGTGATACAGCGTTCTCTCCTCAAGCATACACTCTTCCTGTTTTTCTTTCTCTCCCTCTGTCTCCTGTGTTTGTGTGTGTTTATGTGTGTTCAGTAGTTATAATCATAGTTATTTATGCGTCTGTCTTTATCACTTTCTTCCCCTCAGACTGCGAGTTTGTAAGATATTAATAATTACTCAATGTTAACTTGGTATTTATTGTATTCTAGGTTCTGTAGCAAGTAACTTAAAAATATCTTGTCATTTATTTCCCACAACCACATTCTGTGACAGGTATTATTATTATCATCTCATTTTACAGATGAGGAATTTTAAGCTCAGTGAATATAAGTTATTTTCTCAAGGTCATGCATCTAGAAAGTAGCAGAGCTGAGATTTAAATTGAAATCACATATCAGAGTTCAAGTTCTAAACCTCAGTCCAAGAAACCCTTCTTTTACTCATCTTTCCAATTCCTACTGCACCAACAACAGCGGTTTCTGCTTATGAAATTTGCTCGGTAAAAATCTAGTCTGTTACTTACAAAATCTAATTCCTTCCAAGTAAAATTATAAAGCAAACCCATCTTTGGGTCTTCCAGTCTTTCACTAGGACAGTCCACACGATCACTGTGTTATTAGATGAGGGGTCAGTAGTATTTTTTTTTCCTTCTGAAAAGAATAGCACATAACCTTCCTTCTTTTACAACTTAGCTGGCCAGCTCGTAATGTTTTCCTGCAGTGCTCAAGCCTGGGTCAGGCTTTGCCCCAGAGAGTATGGACACTGGGTCTACTGAGTGGATATTAGACCAAGGTAGCTGGTGGCTTAGTATATGGGGGTTTTCTAGCATTTCTTCTTCAAAGCAGCAGCATCTAACATTAACATGCATGCTTATGATGTGATAGCCTCTATTTTAAAGCCCTTAAGTACATTAATTTATTTAATTCTTGTAATAGCCCAAAGAGATAAGTACTATTATTTCCCTACTTTATTACTGAGAGCTTAAATAACATACCCACATGGTATGGCTCCAGAACCTGTACTCTTAACCATTACTTTACATTGCCCCTCAGAAAAGTAGACTGTTTTGTGGATTGCTGAGAATCCTGTGACTGGAGGTTTTCAAATAGAAGTTAACTTTTTAAACCCTCACCAGAGGATATTTCCATTGATTTTAGAAAGAGAAGATGGGAGGGAGGGGGGAGGGGGAGAGGGGGGAGAGAAAGAGAGATGTGAGAGAGAAACATTGCTCAGTAGCCTCTCATATGTGCCCTGACCAGGGTTCAAACTCACAGACTTTCAGTGTATGGGATGACACTCCAACCAAGTGAACCACCCAGCCAGGGCACAGGTTTTAAAGAGAATATTCCTGCTTTGGCCATGTTCCCACATCACTCTGTTCAGCTCATGACAGTAGCAATGGTCACCACCTATAAGATACAGGTGTTAAAGAGTCTGCTTTTTGCCTACAACTCTAAGTTTCTTCAGTTCAAGAAATGAGCCTTAGCTTGGCATTTTAAATGTCTTCCACAATGTCTGAAATGTAGAAGGTTTGCAATAAAAATTTTCTGAATTTGTTAACTTTTTAAACTAATTTGTTGGCTTGACAACAGAGGTCTATAAAGGAAGTCATGAAGAATGGGTCATATTCTTGAATCCCTCCAAGTCGAAGGCATTTTGCTCTCCAAAGCCTTGCTCATCAAATGCGATGACGTCACCTACTGCCTTCTCAGTCCTGAAGATCAAATGACGTGGATCCAGAGAAGTTCCCAAGTCGGCCCCCAGGCAGGCCCTGGGTCCACCAAGTACTACCTTTAAGAGTCCGATAAATCAAGTTATAATAACCCAACCATACCCAGTCAGTTGAATCCCTTGAATAGCTAAAGACAGTAATATATCTTTTGGAGGAGAGACATTAGGTTGTGCAACGAGACAGATAATAGACCTTTTTTCAGGTCAGCATGGATGAGAGCAAGTCTTTAAAATTTCTATTAGCTTTCGGTAATTCTTTCTAATTCAAAGAAAGAACAAAGGAAGAATTTATGAAACAGAATTTAAACAGAAATGAGATTTTGAATGGATGGTTATAAGTATCAGATACAGAAAAAAATCAATGAGTGTTCTGCAGGCATTAGGAAGGGGGCAGAGCCATTCTTTATGGCCAGGGCTAGGACAGGCTTTGAGGGGAAAGTTCTCAGGCTGGACGAGACTGACACCGAAAGAGTTGTTTCTTCTATGAGAAGAAATATGGTAGGCACACTCAGCAGGCTCTGGAGCCCTCAAGGCCTGCTGCGGATTCTGGGTCCTTTCATTAGCTGTAAGATTTGTGCATGTTGGTTTGTTCTATAAAATGAGGATAATATTTTCCTCAAGGGCACTTGAGAGGATTTGAGATAATGTATTAAAAAGCATAGTACTGAGCAAATTGTCAATAAATGGTGTATTACATGCCATCCACAGAGCAGCAGAGGGGAAGAGTAAACCCTGAGGTGTCACAGAGGCTAAAATAGTAGTTGCTGGGATGTTACAAACAGGACTCTTACGTGGGCCAGGAATTGGGTTAGTTGGCAGCTTAGGCACAGAGTCCTTTGATTCTATACCGTCTGCTGCTAAAGTATTATTTCAACTATGTCTCTCTTACTATGTCTATATACCTTCTGAAGAGACTTACCACTCTCAATTCAGTATCTATGCCTTTAGGCATTTTTACAAACAACTTATCCACCCAGCCCTCTCATCCACCTAGTAATAATAGGAGCCCTTCGAACACAAGTCTATCTGACTGCATCGAACTATTTGTCTGTCATCTAACAATTTATCACTCCAACCCTCCATTCTCTCATCTTCCACCCATCCATCCACCCATGCATCCATGTATCTGTCCATCTATCTCATCTGTATTTTATTTGTTCTAGTTCCTTTCCACAGCTTTACCTTTATGTCTGCCCCCATATTTCCTTTGGAACTCCCTGAAGACATTACTTTCTTAGTGTTTAACTCAGAGTGTCCTTTATTGTTAAGCATCTAGTAAGCTGTTTTAAGGCACACAATTTAGTATCTTGTCTTAGTCTTCTTCATATGCCTCAGTTGACCTAAACTTATTGTGTAGAGAAAGAAAGTGAATAACATTTATAAAGCACTTACTTGGTACCAAGCACTGTGCTAGGTACTTTAAGTACGTTACTTCATAGACTCCTTTAGGAGCAACACTGTGAGATACCATTTTTATCAACTTTGCAGTTCAGGAGTCTGAAGTTCAGAGGGGTTAAATGTCTCACTCAAAGTCACATAAAGTGGTAGAGTTACGTGTGATTACCCTAAGACCATCCATGTCTACTGTATCTATCCATTTGTACTAGGAATAGCAAATGTGTCTTAACTTGCATGACACTACCATTACCTTCCATGAGCACTGTGGGGGTATGTCCAGAAAGAGTGTCATCTATTTGCCATTCCCGATCTCCATCACCCAGTAAATATGGATTGTTTTTCCTACCCTCTCATCCTCATCTCATGAACAATATGCTGGAAGCACTGCCTAGATAGAGGGTAGTGCCAGGATGCTAGCCCCTCCCTTGGTAGAGTCCTGTCCTTCTGAGATGGCTGGTTCTGTGGCACAGAGCAGGTGAATGATAGTACTATGATGATGGATGAATAAATGAATGAATGATTAAATGTATTACAAGGAGACTGAGTAGGGTCTAACCTACTCAGGTTCACTGGAATCTTTTACAAAATGAAAATGGAGAATTGGCAAACAGAGTTCAGGCAACTTAATATACCACTTGAGCTTCCCTCTCTTAGTGAGGACACAGAGGCCACCTGAGGGAACTAGGGACCTGAGATCCCAGGGCTGCCCGCACCAACATCATTCTATATGCTAATGCAGTCCTGCCATTTAAAGAGCTCTGCTCCTGAACTCAATAGGTCATGGAAACTTAGACTCCAGTCTCCGGGAGTTTGCATAAGTGGTGTGAATCCCTTAAGAGTTGGGAGGGAGTGCCATCTTCCTGATGGATTAATTTATAGGCAAAACATGGCAGAGAAATGATTGCAAGGAACTTCTTTCCCTGAGATTTGAAACAGGCCCTCCTAATTATTAACCAGGGGGCTGAACGCTGAGGTCATATACTAAGGCAGGCTTTGGACTAGCAATGAATGACCTCCAGTAGCATAGAAAATACAGGGGCAAAAATAGGTTTACAGTTGTGAGTACACAAAACATGAAGTTCATTCTTATATTATTATTTATTAATTGTATTATTTTCCATATGACCTATATGGTACACCTTCAAGCAAAGAGTACAAAGGAGAGATGCAGAGCAGTTGGGAAGACTCGCTGACCTCCCCACGGAAGAAGGCTTCTCCTTGGCACCCCCTCCTGTGTTCCTCCTGCAGCTCGGAGTAGTCAAGGCAGTGCTGCTGTATTCTGGTGTCACAACGGACACTGTCTGAGCCAGGGAGACTCAGGTGAGCTCTTTCTCACAACAGGGATATTCCAAAATTAGCTTAGCCTCTTCTGACCCTACTGAGGTGCCTGTCACAGATCAGTTTTCATTCTAAAAACCCTAGTGTAAGGTTAACTTAACACATCTAATTGAGGTCAATGAAAATTCACTCAGCACCCACTAAGTGGTATGTGCCTTGCTAAAAACTGGAGATAGAGAAAGGAACAAGGAAGGACACCTACTTTCAGTGAACTGGCTGTCAGTGTTACAGGCAAAAAGAGAAAGAATTACAATCTAGCACACTGGGTGTGGTAGTACAAGGGGAATGCTGATGCTAGTAGAGTGTAAGGGATGGGCTTCTAGTTCTCTTTGGGAGAAATCTGGTTATAGTTCCTGGAAGATAGGATTGCTGAAGAAAGTACTGGACAATGAGCAAATTTCAGATGGGAAAAGATTACATTCTCGGTAGAAGACACAGTATGAGAAAAATCTGGCCCTTGTGAACTAGAGTTTTGTGTGCGGGATGCTCCAAACAGGTCATTGTGAGGAAGTCACTCTCAAGAAGCATCATGGTGAATGATGAGGCTCGAGAGTGAGGGAGTAGACAAGTCAGAGGTGAGCCTTCTCGGGTAACAAGTAGTAATTGAGAGCTCTAGAGGATTTTACCTAGGAAGTTAAGTAATTGGATTTGTTTCATTCCTGGAGGCAGGAGGGAGGAAGGGACTGGAGGTGGTGAAACAGAAGGTAAGATTGTTTTGTGATACTAATTTAGGAAAGAGACAATAAAGTCATTACCTTAGGAATGGAGATGAGGTGACAAATTTGGGATATATTAGCAGGTCTGATTTTAGAGGCAAGTGGAGAAAGGGAGAGGGAGGAGTCCGGAATTATTTCAGAGTCCAGCTTTGATAGGCAGGGGGAAGGTGCTGTTGTCCATTGAAACAGAGATGAAGGGGGTAGGGCTGGGGAGAGTACAGCCATGGATGGGGAAGGCAGGGAGTGTGGAGTTAAGGACTAGCTCTCTGAATCTGAGGTGCATGAGGGTCATTTATCTTGGGCCGTCCAGCAGATTGTTAGTATCACTTAGGACTAGGAACATAGATTTCAGAGCTTTTAGCAGAAAAAAAAAATTGTTGCAACAGTGTCTGAATGAAGTTACTCTGAGAGAATACCTATAGTGGTAAGAGCTGTCGGAGTGGGAACCAATTAGGAAAAATAAAGGAACAGCTATCCACAAAGATGTTAGGCTGGTAGGAAGAAAACTTAAAAGCCAGTGTTGTCCTCGGAAGCTACTGGTCTAGAGGGCTCAAGATGTAGGGAGGGCTCAGGGTCCATGCAGCACCAGCAAGGTGAGGACTGCAGCACATTCACTGGGGCAGGCAACAGAGTGGCCATTAGGGACCATAGCCAGAGCTCAGGCAATGGAAACCAGATGACAAGGGTGTGAGATGTTAATGGGAGGTTAATAGCAGGGGCAATATTAAGAATCTTGGCTGAGAAGAGAAGGGAGAGAACACTGGCTAAAGGCCTATGTCCAAATGGAAATTCTGTTGTTTGTTCAGGATGAAAGAGTCCAGAGCAGATTTATAGCTTGAGAGGAAATAGCTGGTAGAGAAAGGAGTCAATGAAAAAATTGACAGAGGAGATATTTGATAGAGTAAATTCCTAAGGATGCAAGAGAAGGGGATTGAGAGAGAGTAAGGAGGAAGGGAAGCCTCCAAAAGGGAAAACACCTCCTTTTCTGGACAGAGGAAAGGTGAGGCTCCCATAGAATCCAACAACCTGAGAAGTGTAATGCAGTGTTTCAACCACGAGTCAGGCAGACATGGATCCAAGTGCTCACTCTGCCTCTTGGTAGCTTTGCGAGCTGGGAAACCCACCTAACTTCCCAGCGTCATGTACCCTACCTGTGTAGTAAGCTAATGGTGCCTCTCTGGTAGGTTATTGGTGCATGAGGTCAGGTGTGCAAAGCATTCAGCATGGTCCTGACACATAGTTAGTACTCAATAAACTAACCTCTTTGTATTATTTTTTAATCATTTGCTTTATCATCATGCAATTTCAACTATGGATTAAAATAAGCTTTTGTGGTTTCCAACCAGCATACCTAAACGTCATTGCCAGCAACTTGTTAATATAGAACATGTTTTGAATTCTAAATAACTTTCTTACAACTCTTTTAAAACAAAATTGTTTTCTTAAATAAGGACTGCACCCTATAATATATAACATGTGTGTAATATTATATATTATATGCATGTGTTATATATACATAGTATACATATACAAGCACTAAATATATATTATATATTATAGTTTGCATATACAGAAATAGTGTTGAGATATTTTGCCTTTTCTTTTTCTGTTGACTTTCTAGCTCCTCTATTCTTATAAGTTTGAATTTTTAATGAAACATTACTGTGTAAGGATTTTAACTGTATTCCTCTTGCATTTGCTTTAAAACTGTTTTTGAAAAGCTTCTAGATAGGTTTTTCCAAAACGGAAAATATTAGAATGTGGAAACTCACTGGTGAGGTCATTCATCTGAGCAGAGCGTTTTGTGGGGCTGGGTCCACCTCATTCTGTGGAGTCACCGTGTTATGGGTAAAACAGGCTAGAGCCAGATTACATTTACATAAAATGCTTGTGTTGGAGCCTTCAATCTTTGGCATTTTTTCCTTTATCCTTTTTCTTCTTCCTTTCTTCTCTTTTCTTTCTTTCAAGAGCGAAGAAAAAAGCATAATACAGGAAATTAAACAATAAACCTACCAGTAATCACCTCTGAGGAAGTCTTCGGAGTTTGAACAGGTCATGCATTCCTGATCATTAGTCAGCAAGGGCATTTCACTCCTACTGTGGGTGAAGCACTCTCTGCCCTCAGAGAGAGGAAAAGACATGCTTATTCCCTTAAAAAACTCTCGCAGACAAGAGCTTTGAGATTTAGATTGTGGTTTATCCAGGGTCAGAGCTAGTAAGGGTATGACCTGCAACTTCGATGTCGGGTTTCTGGGTCCAAGTGCAGGACCATTTCCAGCACACCACTGTTGATCCCTAACGAGAAACATGGCTTTGGAATGGGATTTATAAATGTCGGCAAGCATAATAAGCAATCCATTTTCTCAGCTAAGAACATCCTCTTTCGTTACTTTCCATTCTACTTAGAAATGACCCCTTCCTCATTTCCACTCCCAGTTAGGCTGTTTGCTTTGTCTACAGACTACTTAATTATGTATGTTGAGCCACATCATGGTTACAGGTCCCATCATTTTATCTGGGGTTGGGGGTGAGGATTCCAATGCAAACTGAGAAGGCATGACATGTAGAATAAAACACGCTCTTAATCCTTCTGGAGTAAGAAGCATGATGGTTTATCGTACTGAACAACAGAATGTGAAGGGTCGTAATCATGCAGCTCAGTGCCTGCCTGTGGTGTCATTATCACCAACTATTATACAGATGAGAAAACCGAGGCCTAGGTACACAGCCTTCCAGTCACTGCACATAAGTTACACAGAGCATGACCTTACACCCAAGTAGTTGATAAATGGGGTAAGAATTCATAGAAATGACATAGGCCAGATATTTTAAATTGTGTTTCAAGGTGTGTTAGGAATTTGAGGGAAGTACACTAAAGTCTTCTCCTGAAATTACAGCAGTTGAGCTCAGGGCCCTCCTTCTGGCTGGAAAAGTCTGTCTGGGCTAGAAGATGACAAATAGTTGTCTGTTCCTCATTTTTTAGGTGATAAAGGCATTAAGAGTTATGAAACATTCTGAATGTAAGTATTGGGCAAAACTCAGGAAGAAGCCTGAGGTGAGATCATTTTTCTGACATATGGAGAGAAAGTAAACAGAAAAACAACTGTTGGTAAAGAAAATGGACCGGGCTAGGTGGCTCCATTGGCTAGAGTGTTGTCCGTACACAAAAAGGCTGTGGGTTCGATTCCTGGTCAGGGAATATACCTAGATTGTGGGTTCCATTCCCGGTTGGGGCATGTCCACGAGTCAACAAATTGATGTTTCTCTCACACCAGTGTTTTTCTCTCTCTCCCTCCCCGTCTCTCTAAAAAAAATCAATAAACCTATCCTCAGGTAAGGATAAAAAAAAAGAAAATGGGTGGTCTGAATTTTAGTCCCAGTTCTGTTTCAAACCCTCAACTTCTTCCTTAGTGTGAAACTGCCACCGGTTCCTACCCTTCTTATCCTCATAGGATGATTTGGAGAACCAAGTGAATGACCGCATGGGAAGGAATGTTGTTATATTTTAAGAATGTAGAGCCCAAGCTGGGAGTGATGTTAGCAATAAAGAAGTGAGGAAATACAGTGACTTATTTTGAGGTCCCAGAGGTACTGTAAGGCCTGGAATTGGTTCTAGAAAACAAAGGTAGAAGTCAAAAGGTTTCATCTCTGGGTGAGGTTGGGGCCACAGCTACATTAATGAAGCTCTATCACGTGGCAGGCAAGCACCCAACTCCAGAAAGGCCTTCTGCAAGTAAATCCTTACCTAACACCCTACCACTTACTTGCTTTGGGGTTTTAAGCAAGTCATTAACCACTAGGCTTCTGTTTCCTCATCTGTAAAGAGAAAATAATCCTACTTCTCTATAGAATTATGGTGAGGATTGAATAAACTAATCCTTATAAGGTGCCCAGTGTGAGCATGCACTCAGTTGAAGAGTGTGGGTGTTGGAGCCAGAATGCCTAGGTTCAAATCTTTGTTCTGCTACTTTCTAGCTGTACCACATTGGGCAAGTCACAGACATTCTCTGTGCCCCATTTCCCCTCTATAACAAGTGGATAAGAGCATAAGAGACCTACCTCACAGGTATGTAAGCACGAAAGGAGTCAATCTGCATAAATACCTGGTGCCTGACATAGAGTAAGCACTCAATAAATGGGAATGTTTACATAATCATGTTTATTATATTATTAGTGAATGTACACTGAGCCTGAGTCAGAATCCTCAAATATTTTCAGACCTGAATAAAACCTAAAGAGGCAGCAATCCCCAGGACCCACACAGCAGTCTGCTCTGTGACACTTGGAACGCATATTATTGCTCTTGAACAAACAGAGTCTGTCTCTGAGTTTGAACATCAATGGACTTGAAACACACATTAGGATAATCTCTTAGCCGTGTCCTATAAATATTCATTGTGGTTTAAACCCCTGTCACAAGGAAGAAGCCCAATAAGCATTTCTTGGGCTGCTGAACCTTCCTGTGTCAGGGCGACCAGGGGGCCCGGAGATGCTTCAGGGAGGAGCCAGGGCCTCACGGGGAGTACATGGCTCAGCCCAGTCACTTTGCCTGCCCCACCCCCAACCCTCACAATCATTCCTCTCTTCCCACAGCATATATCTAGCTACAGCTTTGTTCATTTTGCTTCCCCACTACCTGGTGCAAGCCTTGGCATATAGTATGCTCTACAAAAGTTTGTTTGTGTTTTAATATTTTTATTTATTTATTTTTAGAGAGAGGGGAAGGGAGGGAGAAAGAGAGGAAGAGAAACATTGATGTGTGAGAGATACACCAATCAGTTGCCTCTTGTATACCCCCACTGGGGACCTGGCCTGCAACCCAGGCATGTGCCGTCACCTGGAATCAAACCAGCAGCCTTTCAGTTCACAGGCCAGTGCTCGATCCACTGAGCCACACCAGCCAGGGAAAAGTTCATTGAATTAATGATTGAAGCATGTAGTGGGATGATCGAATGAGGAGTAGATGTTCTCCTTGACAAGTGGTATGGGGAGGAGGTGATCCCACAACCCCTGGCTTGTACTTTGAGGCAGCCCAGATGTTCAATGATGGCCAGAAAGAAAGGGAAGAGTGATTCTGGAGGACACTAACTCGAGATGGCAGAAACCCATACTGCAAGGTCCTAGGGATCTTTCCAAACTTGGGATCAACTCACAGGATTCTGATACTCAAAAAGAGGTAAACCCAGAAGCAGAGGTCCACAGGGAGATAGCCACGCTCACAATCAGATAGGAGCATTTCCCCCAGACCCACGCTAGGGTCTGGGGCAAAAGACAGAGAGGGCATGTTCAGAGGATGTGCGGGAGGCAAGAGGAGAGGACAAGACTGGACACTTTCAGGGCTGCTACTCATCCAGATGTGAATTAGGGTGGGCCCCAGTGCAGGTAGAGACTGTAAAGCTAAGTAGCCAGCATTTGCTGAATTCCGACTTTGTGCCAGAAACGAAGTGCTATTCATCCATACATTATCTCATTTAATCCCATCCCCTTTTAACTTCCATGTTATAGATGAGAAAAATAACTGCCAAGAGATTAAGCATTTTTCTTAGATTGTACAGCTGCAGGCAAACCAAGACTCAAATTCAGGTTAATTTGATTTCAAAGGCCATGAGATTTTCAGGAATCTTGGTTCCTCTCCAGGTTTGTGTTCTAGGCAATCAAAGTAAGAAGGGATTAGGAGGAGAGGCTGCAGTGGGGTAGACACATAATTTAGGCAGCTATCTGGACTAGGGCCCTGGCCCCAGATGCTAGATCCCAGCTGCTGGTGGGGTTCCTCCTAGTGAGTACTGTACTCTGAATAGTCTTGGCTCAGGGACTGGGCTCAGATGAACCTGCAGCTGACAGGGATTGGGGAGTCACATATGGCACGTGGAAACCCAATCACACAGCCCTAGTCTTCATGTCTGGTAGGCAGGGCTTGCTGTTCTTGTTTTCTGGCTGCTTGATTCAATCTCTGCTTCCCCATCCATAAAAAGACACTTTACAAGGAAGAAGAGGAAGAGGAGGTGAAATGCACTAATTAGAGTTTGCCAGAGAGCCCTTCCTGTATTTACATAACTGAATGAAACTTCTGGCCTCATTAAGGGGTCTTCACCATATGATCACAGGGCTGGAAAAGAACAGGGGGCAGAGTGAAGAAGGCAGAGGGGCTGTGAGGCTTTAACATTAGCCTTGCAAATGGCTCTGTGATCATATGCAAATTTCTTAACCTCTCTGGGCTTTAGTCAAATAATCTGTGAAAGGGAATCACTGGCATAAATGCAAATGAAACTCTTTGAACCTGATGAAGAGGTAACATAAATGTTGAATAGTATTAATAAGTCCTGTAAATTGATAACAAGAAACCTATATCTAGTGAGTTTCCAAAATGCTTTCACATACATTGCCCTAGATCAATCACCCAACAATCCTATGATTATGCTGGGCCTTGTTATTCAACGCCATTCTGCAGATTGCAAAACAAACACTGGGAGGGGAGAGGGTACATTTTATTCAAGGTCAAAAAGATGAAGGTGAAACTGGATGCTAGAGAATTGGTGTCACAAGATATAGATAATGTTTATATGGAGCCAGATACAGCTATAGCCTGAGATCAGTTCAAGCAGAGTGATAACGCTAGGGGATGTTGCCTTCCTTGTCTGCTGTAGAAAACCTAGGCAGAATTGCAGAGGTTAAAAAACTAGCTCAAGAAGAGAGTCCTGAGGCTGAGATAGGAAGCTAAGACCTTCCAACCCCCCAAATCCCTATGTTTATTCCTGGCCCCAGAGGGCCTATTGTGAGTCATTCCTTCATCTAAGAAGTCACTTGTGAGTTCTTTCATGTGCCAAATTCTGATCTAGACACTGGGGAAACAATGGAGGAATCCCTGCTCTCATGAGCCTTACGTGCTGATCAGAAAGAAAGAAGTAAAACTGTGTGTTGGGTGGTATCATGGATTAAGTCGTGCCCTGCAACGCCAAAAAGATACATTGAAGTCTCAACCCCCAGTACCTCAGAATGCAAATTTATTTGGACTCCGGGTTGTTGAGATGTAACTAAATTCAGATGAGGTCATAGTGGAGTAGGGTGGGCCCTTAATCCAGTGACTGCTATCCTTATAAGTGGACAGAGACACACAGGGGGAAGATGACCATTTGAGGACACAAGCAGCGATTGGATTGATGCATTTACAAGCTAAGGATCAGCAAGACTTGCTGGCCAACACCAAAAGCTAGGAAGAGGCCAGGGAGGATTCTCCCCTGTTGGTTTCAGGGGGATCACAATCCTGCCCACACCTGAATTTCAGACTTCAGGCCTCCAGAACTAGGAAACAGTATATTTCTGTAGCTTTAAGTCACTCGATTATGGCAGCCCCAGGAAAGTGATACAGGTGGTAATTCATATGTACCTAGAGCAATGAAACAAACCACAACAAAAAAAATTTAAATTAAGAATAACAGGCCTGCTTGTTTTTGTTTTGTTTTGTTTTGTTTTGAAGCTGGGATGAAGATTGCCAAAGACACAAATTTGGTGACTTTCTTGCTCCATATGAGCAATGTACCTACAGGGCCCAGCTGCAGCTTCTCTTGCTCACGATGCAAGCTCCTCTGCTGTGTCTGCTTCCCAGCTCACCTCTACGCGAACTTGACTGGAAAAGGTTTACTAAACAAATTAATAATGTAAACGAGGTTGCAGATAGCACTTTCTGTGCAGGAGCAGCCGTGAAGGCCTACTGCACAATCATTGTTTGTGTACAAATGGATGCTGCAGCTGCAAATGAGTCTGCGACGCTCGGGGAAAGCAGGCCATCAGGGCCACTGATGGAGGACACTTGGTACCTCTCCGGATCCTTCTTGCTATTACACAAGTAATAGCAAATCCACAAAGTGCTTTGTAACTTACACCGTGTGTTTCACACTAGGCTTTTCACTTCCTCCTCACAATCATCCAGGACGGTGGTTATTAGGAAGGTTTCCACTGTACATGGAAGAAAACTGAGCTTTGAGAGGGTGGGAAACTTGTCATACACTCAGAGAACTCCAGCAAGGGACCTCAACCTCAAGCTTCTGCCTCTAGATCTGGTGTGTGGCTGGAAGCTTCCCAAAACAAAACATCTTTCTCAAATTCAGTTGTTGGCCCTAGTGGGGTAACTCAGCTGGGTGGAGCGTCGTCCCAATGTGCCAAGGTTGCAGGTTTGGTTTCCATTAAGGGCACAGACAAGAAGCAACCAATGAGTGCATAAATGAGTGGAAACAACAGATCGATGTTTCTCTCTCTCTCCCCCTCTTCCTCTCTTTCTAAAATCATAAGTAAAAAATAAAGTTTTTTATAAACCTTTTAATATCTAAACTTCAATTGATTAGTGAACACTAAGGAAACATTTTATCATTCAGTTCTCACAGTAACCCATGAAGTAGGTATTGTTACTCCTATTAAGAAACAGAGGCTCACAGAGATTACCTGACTTTTCGAAAACCACATGTAGGTGGTTGGACCGAGATTCAAACTGAGCCAGAGTTTATCCTCCCATATCTTAATCTGCTCCAGCAGGAGGATGGCTGGTACAAGTCCAGAAGCTCAGGCTCTACCATGATCTGCTGAGCCAGCATTTCTAAAGGTGGACTCTGGATTCTGTAAGCCCCTCGGTGCTCTGCTGCTGCTGCTCGCTGGGGCACACCGTGTTCCTTCTTCTTTAGTCCAGAAAAAGGCTCCTTGACTCTCCCTTCCTTAGGGTCCTTAGGTAAGCTGTAAATGGCCCCTCAAATAGCAGACAAAATACATACCAGCTAGCTCTGGGCCAATGCTTCTCCATGTAAGAACCACATGAGGGTGTCTCAGTTGGGGTCCTCAGAGGTGTCACCTCCCACCACCACTCCCAGGAAGCCAGGGGACCCAGTGCCTATCAGGGAGGGGACGGCATCCTCTGGGACCCCATTCTGGCATTTTCATTTATCATGCAAATGAAAGGAGTGAAATTAGGTCATGTCAGGGACTTGCATGTCAAAACTGTGCCATAAAGGTCCTTCCACCACCAGAGTAGGGCTGTGCTGAAGATTCTTCAGATGTTTTTGTCTTTGAATTTTCCATCAAATCAAGGAACTCCTAATGCCAGGCTTCTTTGGCATGAGGAAATGTCCATGGCCCAGGTCTTTTGGGACTGCAGTGATGATTCACAGCAAGACTTCACCTTCTGGCTCTATTAAACCCAGAGAGGAGACCACAAAGGTCTCGCGCTAGGAGTTCAATGAAAAAAGCTGCATGGCCCTGGAGTTAGAGGCTTGCCTGGATTAGATCTTACTAATACTGGGTGGGGCACTGTTCCAGGCTGGACACTTATCTTCATAGAGCTTATCTTCTAGGTGCTCATGCCTGGGCTTTGACACTAATAAGCTAGGGGACATCAGGCAACTCCCTTGACCATCTGGGACCTTCTCACTGTGGTTAGCACTGTGCGGATGCTCAGTATATACTGCATATGCTTGAATAAGTCAACGCATGCTTACCAGTGGGTGGATGCATTAGGGACAGAGATGAATAGTCAAAGGCTGACATTATGCTTAATTTTTTAATTCAGTTACACATTTGTTCATCACACATGCATTTGCTTCTGGTAGGAGGGTTTGTGTGGATTTGCATCTGTCCCTTCCCTTGAGCATGCGACTAAATTTCTGACTCCTTTCCTACTTCTCTGAAGTGAGACAGTCAGCATTCGCTACTGCTGCTGAATCACTGCCCGAATAAATGAATAATTTGCCATGGAAGTAGTTGGTCTTCATTCAAAGCTCCAGCTCCCTTTGATGGATTGGATTTACCAGAATGAAGAAAAAGTCAGCACTCCCAAGAGGCGAGTGGCTAGATGGCCACTGTCATATTCAAAGATCTCTCACAGTGTTTAAGAAATGACTTCAAGGCTGGACCCACCTGAAATCCATATGCCATTGCTGCCACTCTCCACTGTGTCAATAAGGAATAACTAGGCGATTAATGAATTCAAGCAAGCTAGTGACTAAGAGAGAGCTAAAATTCAGAATATTTGTTTTGTTTTTAGCAGTTTTGTTCTTTTTCTGATTGTAATGTTGACAGTTCCTTGAAGGCTGGAAAGGGCTTTAAAAACAGACTCACCAGAGTTCAGATCTTACCCTGTCACTTACTGGTCTTCCAACCCTGGAAGGACACTCCCATATTGACCTGTCAATTAGGTGACATAGCATCATCCTCTCCCTAAGGCTGCTCTGAGGGTGAACTGAGGGGGAGACTATAAAAGCACTTTGTAAACTATAGCCTTGTATAGATCTAATTAACGTGACTATTTAACATGGCTATTTTTGTTCTTTTAGTTCTATTTTCTTCTCCTAATAATTACAGAAGCTTGGATTTGAAGGAGAGGAGAGTCATGGGCTTCCTTGTCAGAATCAATCAGAAAGCTGGTTAAAACACAGACCCACTTTGGGCCACTGAATCAGACCTGGGGTGAGGGACAGGGAACCTATGGTTCGTAATGCAGCCAGGTTTGAGAAGAGCTGATCTAGTCCCTTGACATTTGCAGCCTCTGCAACATGCAGGTGAGGTGGTGTTCTCACATGTAAACAGCGCAGATGAAGAGAAAGAGAATGGAAAAGTGTAGCTTTTATTACACTCTGTGAAGAACATGGGGCTACTTAAGGAAAGCACCAGGGTCAGTCAAAAAGGTAGAGAGAGAGGCAGACGTGGGCAAGGGTCTTTACTGTGGTTTCTGAAGGAAGGAAGGAAGGAAGGAAGGAAGGAAGGAAGGAAGGAAGGAAGGAAGGAAGGAAGGAAGGAAGCAGGGCAAGCAGGTTCAGGGTTGGGTAGTTTGAATAATTTCAACAGTATCTGGGGCGTAAGTCTCTAGTTGTCTGGCACCTGGCCCTGGAGAGACTAAGTTAAGTGGACAGTCAGAGCCCAATAAAGGAAGTGACTGAGGCTGTGGACTTCATTGGTTATTCAAGGAGAGCTGAGCAGGTTCTAGCTAAGGCCTCAAAACTGGGTCAAGACAACCACTTTACACCCATTAGGATGGTTACTATGAAAAAGAAAAACAAACAAACAAACAAACAGGCAATAACAAGTACTGACAAGAATGCAGAGAAATTAGAACACTTGTACACTATTGGTAGGAACATAAAATGGCATGGTCACTAAAGGAAAAAGTACTGTGGTTCGTCCAAAAATTAAAAACAGAATTGCTACATGAGGTCTGCCTGGAAAAAGTCCAACCATTGTTAATATAATGAGAATGGTATGATTCACATCGATGTAACCTGACAGCCAAGGAGAGTGGACTGGAATGTGCATGTGTGAACAATGACGACTTCACTGTACTAGTCAGTGGTGATAGTAGACACTGTTGAGTGAGCATGTGTACTGTGTGGCCATCACATTAAAAATGGCTGTACAAATAGAGCAACAAATCTGTATCAGATTTTATGTTAAGTTTGAGCATTCCTGTGTGGAAACTATTCGGGTGATTCAGAAGGCCACGTTTATAGGCAACTGGTGATTGGCAAATTTGTCATGACAATGTGCCCACTCATGCATCACATCTCATGCAGAGTTTTTCACGGAAACATCAAGTCACCCAGGTGGCTCAGCCCCACCCCTACAGCCCAGATTTGGCACCCTACAACTTCTGGCTTTCCCCCCAAAAAACTAAAATCACCTTTGAAAGGGAAGAGATTTCAGACTGTTGATAAGATTCAGGGAAATATGACAGAGCAGCTGATAGCGATTGGTAGAACTGTGTGAGGTCCCAAGATGCTTACTTTGAAGGGGACTGAGGAGTCATTTTCCTAAGTACAATATTTCTTGTATCTTGTATCTTCTTCAATAAATGTCTCTATTTTTCATATTAAATGGATGGATACTTTCTGGACAGACCTCATATAATGCAGCAATTCCATTTCTAGGTTTATACCAAAAAGAAATAAAAGCAGAATATCAAAGGCATATCTATTTACCAATGTTGATAGCAGCATGATTCATAATAGTCAAAAGATGGTAGCAATCCAAGTACCCATCAGTGGATGGATGGATAAGCAAAATGTGATATATACATACAATAGAATATTAATCAGCCTTAGAAAGGAAGGAAAATCTGACACATGATACAACATGGATGAATATTGAGGATATTTTCCTAGGTGAAATGAGCCAGTCACTAAAGCACAAGTATTGAGCTACTTAAAGGGTAGTCAAATTCGCAGAAGCAGAATGTGGAATGGTGGTTGCCAGAGGCTAGGGGGAATGTGCAATGTGGAGCTGATGTTTGGTAGGTAAAGAGTTGTAGTTTTGCAAGATTAAAAGAGTTCTGGAGATTGGTTATACAACATTGTGAATGAATTTAACATTACTGAATTGCACACTTAAAAATGATTGAGACAGTAAATTTATGTTATGTATATTTTACCACAATATTTTAAAAACTGGGTCAGACAGCACACACACACATACACATACACACACACACTATTCCAAGTGGTATTCCATCTCTGTTTACATATCTCCAGGAAGACGGACCTCACTGCCTCATCAGGCAACCCCATGCACGCATCCCCCGCCATCTGACCATGAGAGTGTTCTCTCTGACACTCACATAACACCTGTCTTCCTGCAGCTTCTCCTCCTTATTCCTGGTTTTCCTTCAGGGCCACATACACTAAGCCTTGCCCTTCTTCCACAGGATGCCAACCCTTCCAGCATTTGAAGCCAGGATCCTCTCCCTTCATGGGTTTTCTGATGGGTCTTTATTTGTCAGGGATTCACATCTGCTCTCCTCTTTTTTGCCCTTTGTCTGAGCAGGAGAGAGTGGTGGCTTGAGGAGATTCTCAGACCACACAGGGAGTAGCCAGGGAATCTGATCCAATGATAATAACCACAGCTACTAATCACTGAGCATTAGTTATAAGTCAGGTAAGTATCACATTGGTGCTTTACAGCCAACTCATCTCATCCGCATAACAATCCTATGATGTGGGTATTATTGTGCCTACTTTACAAATGGGTTAATTGAGGTTCAGAGGAGTGAAGACACTGGCCTAGGGTCATGCAGCCAGTACCCCAGGAGCTGGCATTAGAGCGCAGGACTGCCTAAGTTCAGATGAGGATGCTTTCTTTCTATTTCCTGACCTAATGACCCTCAGTCATGACTGAGAAAATCAGTTTCTGAGCCAAAGCAAAGAGATGCCTACTGGTCTGTAGAGCCCACTCTAGGCCCCCTCTGCAGAGATGACTCAAAGGCTCGAATACTTGCTGGTTTTATCTGTAAGTTTGGTGGAACTCCTTGTCAAACAACCAGGCATATTTTTGTCACTTTAAGAAATCAAGGCAATTTCTGCACTTGACAAAGGTAAAATCTTTCAAAGCTTTGGAGGATTGGGAAAGGGAATAAAAAAAAGACATTAATAGAACGACATATTTTTAGTGTAATACTTCAGAGAAAACTCTGGGGGAACAAAAAATAAAATGAATGACCTAAATATATATTTTTTTACACTGTGAGCTTCAAAGGAGAGAGTTGTGCTGGATATCTGAGTTCCCCAAACCTGTAAAGGATTTGAATACAATGGGAACTCTCTGGTAAACGACACCTGCCTGAATGCTTGGTTGACTATTTTTGAGCTGAGTAACTGTGAGCAAAATACTAAATCTTGCTGTTTTTCAGCTTCATATTCTGTAAAGTAAAGAAGGTGATACTAACCTCACAGAATTGTGGTAAGATTTATATTAAACTGATTGATATATATATATATATATAATTTATATTGAATACTTATTTTAATATAACATATTATATATAATATAACTATATTTAATATTTATCAACTATATTTGATTGAATGAATGGAAAGCACAATACTTGATAGGCATTTTACCAAGGAAAATAAAAGTGTTTTCCTTTCATTGATTGGCAGGGCTTTTATTGAAAAATGGAGCAAATGGAAGTCATTTAGGAAGACTATTAAAATATCTTCTGCCATTTTGGCTAAGTTCCTGAGAACCTAATGAATATCCATTCCACACTAGGAGCCTCCTCTGTCTGGGCACTGTGGAGGAAAGCCTGGCTGGGGCACCACGGGTATCAGGGGAGCAGGTCCTGCTTCTGGCTTCATCGCAGGGGCAGATGCCACCCCAATAGCTATGCTAATCCCTGCTTTCCTTACTAATAGGATTCTGACCTTGTTTGGATGACCAATGGCAATTTGCTAAGGGACTGTGGGCTCAGCTCTAGAAGGTGAATCATGATTGGTCAAAGCCAACCATGGCAGTCTTATGCTTTTTTGCAGGTGACTGCTTTAGCAGTGAGCCCTTGAACTAATTCTGGCCACTGAGACAAAACGAGGGCTTCAAGAAAAGATTTTCCTTTCTGATGAGAATCCCTTTTCCTCCCTGACTGTCTCTGTATGGTGAAATGTGAGGATATCATGCCTGAAGCAGGGCAGCCTTCTCGTGACCATGATGGGGAAAACCAATAGGACTGGAAAAGTGAATTCAGAGTGCCGAATTTATTAAACTGCTGAGTTAACAGACCTTAGAACTGCCACTCTGTAATTCTAGTTATGTGACATAGAAAAAACCTCCCATGTGCTCAGCTACTTTCACCAGGTCATATATTACTAACAACTAAAAGCTTCCTAAAGTATACAAACACAAATTCATTCTGTAACCCTTTCTGGGCCTCAGTTTCTTCTTGTATTAAATGACATGGTTGGATTAGATTCATGTTGGCAAATGAGTAGCTCCTGGGCCAGATTCAGCCTGGTGGTTGCATCTGGGTTTCCCTATGCGTCATACAAATCAAACACACTGGGAAAATGTGACTCCTGCACTTCCTATAGCTTTTCTACTTGCCTCTAGTCCTGTGGAATAGTGGCAAAAAAACTGAAGCTTGTCAGTTAATCCTATCCCTACCTCTTCTGGGGTGAAGGGTCTCTGGACATCTTGGCTCCTCTTGGTAAATGCTCAGGTCAGGGGTGAAGGAGTGGGCTCACATGCTCTTGTGGCCTTAAAGCTGTGTGGTTTCCTCTAGCTCTGCTGTAGAAATGCAGGGCTGGTTGTGGCCCTAAACCCTGTATGGTATCTGCTAAGATGTAAGAGGTATAGGTAGATACACTTTGCCTTCTCACACAACCAAAAGAAGGACATCAACAAATTTCAAAACAAAAAATAACCAGAACTGCCAGAAAATCGAACTCTATGGAAGTTCAATGACCAAGGAGGTAAAGAAGAAACATTCATCCAGACTGGTAGGAAGGGTGGAGATGGGCAGCCAGGGTGGAGAGGACTTGCAACAAGGTGGTGGCTGGAGTACCAGGCATGCGAGGTGGCAGCTGGCGGACAGGTAGTCCCACATTTGTGTGTGGCTAAACTGGAAAGGACAACTGGGGAGAGAGACAGATGGTGCAGCTGAGGATTCCAGTACGGGGGGAGTAGGAGGGGGAGAAACCTCAAAACCTCTTGCTGTAAAAACCTATGGAAGTTGTGGCTGTGGGAGAAATTCTCAGCCTCACAGGAGAGTTCATTGGAGAGACCCATAGGGTCCTAGAATGTACACAAACCCACCCACTTGGGAATCAGCACCAAAAGGGCCTGATTTGCTTATGGATAGCAGAGGAAGTGACTTAAAGCTGGCCGAGAACTGAGCAAGTGGCATTGTTGCCTCTGGGACCCCTCCCCCACATATACTGCCACAATGCAGAGATCTGGGTTGACCCGCCCTGAGGAATACCTAAGGCTCAGCCTCTTACAACATAATGGGCCTGCCCAGAGAAAGAAATATAGTCCAAACGAAAATAGAACTAAGCGATAAAGAGATAGTCAACCTATCAGATGCACAGTTCAAACACTGGTAAACAGGATGCTCACAGAAATGGTTGAATATGGTTGCAAAATAGAGGAAAAAGTGAAGGCTATGCAAAGTGAAATAAAGAAAAATATCCAGGGGACTAACAGTGAGGGGAAGGAAACTGGGACTCAAATCAATGATTTGGAGCAGAAGGAAGACATAAACAATCAACCAGAACAGAATGAAGAAACAAGAACTCAAAAAAATAAGGAGAGGCTTAGGAACCACTGGGAGAACTTTAAATGTTCCAACTTCTGAACCATAGGGATGCCAGAAGGAGGAGAGGAAGAGCAAGAGCAAGAAATTGAAAACTTATTTGAAAAAATAATGAAGGAAAACTTCCCCAATCTGGCTAAGGAAATAGACTTCCAGGAAGTCCAGGAAACCCAGAGAGTCCCAAAAAAATTGGACCCACGGAGGAGCACACCAAGGCACATCATAATTAAGTTACTCAAGATTAAAGATAAAGAGAGAATCTTAAAAGCAGCAAGAGAAAAGGAGACAGTAACCTACAAAGGAGTGCCCATAACACTGTCAGCTGATTTCTCACAAGAAACTTTGCAAGCAAGAAGGGGCTGGAAAGAAGTATTCCAAATCATGACAGGTAAGGACCTACATCCAAGATTACTCTATTCAGCAAAGATCTCATTTAGAGTGGAAGGGCAGATAAAGTGCTTCTCAGATAAGGTCAAGTTCAAGGAGTCCATCATCACTAAGCCCTTATTATATGAAATGTTAAAGGGACTTATCTAAGAAAAAGAAGATAAAAAATAGGAACAGTAAAATGATAACAACCCACAATTATCAACAACTGAACCTAAAAACAAAACAAAACAAAAAAACCCAAAGCTAATAACTAGAACAGGAACAGAATCACAGAAATGGAGATCACATAAAGGGTTATCAGTGGGAAGGGGCAAGAGGAGAATGAAGGAAAATGTACAGGGAATAAGAAACATAAATGGTAGGTACAAAATAGACAGAGGGAGGTTAATAATAGTATAGGAAATGGAGAAGCCAAGGAACTTATACGTATGACCAATGGACATGAACTAAGGGGGGAAATGTTGGTGGGGGGGGGTGCAGGGTGGAGGGGAATAAAGAGGAGTAAAAAAATGGGACAACTGCAATAGATCAATCAAATATATTTAAAAAACAAAAAAAAAGAACATTTTCTCTCCCTACCATCATCTTCACCTCACTACCCCCTGTTCTCTGAAAATACAATTTAGTTTCTTCCTTTCCTCCCCTGAAGTCCCAAAGTCTGAGTGAGCTGCTGCCGCAAAGTCTGGGTGAGCTACTGACCTCCACAGGGTTCCTGAAGCTCTGCACAGTCACTCTTTATTTGTCCCCTTTTCTGCTGTGACTTTTGAGGGCTGGGAATGGAATAAATACCTTTTTCTTTTTCTTTCCCTGGATCTCCTCCCCATTATTTTGGTACAACCCTCCCTTCTCCTTGAGAGAACTATGCCATCACCCCATTCCATGTGGTCCCGATGAAATAGCTGATGAAGATTTCCATCAGACACACACATTCTCCCTCTGGTGGGCAAGTAAAATTAGGTCAGATTCTTTCTCTAGGGAATTTGAATCTTCAGGGAAATAGCATGCTGTGACATAATATTGAAAGCGTTTGAACCAAATCATCCTTTCTGCAGAGTCCATTTGTTCCTGCTTCTGAGATCCAAGGACCTGTCCTTATTCCTCCCCTCCTCCCTTGGATGTTTAATCCTTTTTCGACATCGCAATCTCCATGCTACTTAATTAATCAATTGATTAATCAATCAATCAATTCATTAAAGTTAGCATCCTTGCTGTCTGTTGCTTAAAACCAAGGATCCTAAGTGATTCTGGGATCAAATGTCTTTGAACTTTGGTGTTTATCATGTGGTGCCTCCGCCAGGTGGCTCGATTGGTTGGAGTATTGTCCCACACACCACAAGTTTTCCAGTTCAATCTCTGGTCAGGGTATATTCCTAGGTTATGGGTTTGATCACCAGTTGGGGGGTGTGCAGAGGCAACCAATCAGTGTCTCTCTCTCACAACAATGTTTCTCTCTCTCTCTCTCCCTACCACTTTCTCTCTCTCTAAAACAAATAAAAGCCATATCTTTGGGTGAGGATTTTAAAAAAAGAATATGGCATGTGGTGAGCTCTGGGGACAAAATATTAAATGTTGGCTAGGCAAATAAACTCCCCACCAATACCAGCATCTATTCTCTCGCCTTGACAGGTGGCTGTCTCTCCCCTTTCTACTAGATCATGAACAGCGATGATGGAGAGCTCAGTACCTCACGAGGCAGTTCAGGCTACTTGGAAAATTTTCCAGAGTGAATGCCATCACACATCCTAAATTGTTAGAAAGTTCCTAAATGAGTTAAAAATCTCACTCACCTTACCTTCTGCCAGCTATTCCTTGTGTTTTTCTGGGGCCATGAGAATTCTTCCATCAGATAATTTCAGAGTCAGGGCTACTCACATCTACAGAGTTTCAGGGCTTGCTAAGAGGTTTCTAAGGGATAATATTATCTCGCATTTGAAAGGCAAATGATACCTAGAGGTGTTTTCAAAGCTCTTTCCCAACCATTAGTAATTTATTCTCACAAAAACTCTAGAGACAAAGATTGATGTGGGATTACTGGGCTCCATCTTACATATCAGGAGACTCTATCTCAGAAAAATTGTTTTTCCAGGTCACACAGCTAATCAAGGGCAGAGTTTAGACTCAATGACTAATCTTTATGGCTTAATTCTCCCACCTTTTCCATTCTACCCTGAGTCCCTTCCCACAAGATTATAATAATCATCTCAGTGGTGAAGATATGATTTTAAAGGATTTACTGTTTCAGCCACTCTGCTGATTTTTAAAAAATATTTACTCTAATTCAAGGGTGTCAAACTCGTTTTCACCGGGGGCCACATCAGCCTTGCATTTGCCTTCAAAGGGCTGAATGTAATTTTAGGACTGTATAAATGTAACTGCTCCTTAACTAGGGGCAAGGAGCTCAGTGCTGCTGCCAGGTAGAAACAAGGTGCCGGGCCAGATAAAACAAGGTGGAGGGCCAGATTCGGCCCACGGGCCTTGTGTTTGCCACCTGTGCACTCATTCTTCCATCGTTGAAGAGACGTATGACCATTTCTACTTATGGTTGAAAAAACTGAAGCTCAGAGCAGACAAGAGACTTTGCCCAAGATCATCATGTAATAAATATTAAAGCCACCCTCACCAGCGTGCTCAGTTGGTTGGGGCATCAACTCATAACTGAAAAGTTGTGGCTTTGATTCCGAGTCAGGGCACATGCCTGGGCTGCTGGTTGGGTCCCTGGTCGAGGAGCGTATGGGAGTCAATCAATAGGCGCTTCTCTCTTGAATTGATGTTTCTCTCCCTCCCTTCCTTTCTCCTTTCCTCTCTCTCTTAAAGCAGTTTAAAAAATTAAAAATTTGGGGCAGGGGAGAGCAACAGGGAAAAAGGAGGGACAACTGTAACTGAACAACAATTAAAAAAAAGAAAAAATTAAAAATAAATAAATAAATGCATATTACAGCCAACACTTGAACCCTAAGTCCAGACAGCAGACATGTCAGCGGTTAGATTGTGCTTGTGCAAACAGCCTGACACTGTGCCAGAAAAGTCACCATTAAGGACTGCTCGTTCCAGTCCCCAACTGGGAGTTTTTTGGCTCAGGGCCGTAGCAAGGTCAAGAGCATCCCCTTCTTTCCAGTCTCTGTCACTTGTGGGGCCACTTCACTGTTCTCCTCTCCCACATTCTATGATCTTCCCCCAGCCTCCTCCCTGTTTATTTGCATTAAACAATTTACAAAGTTCTATCAGAAGCTTTTGTTGCTGAGTGATTTGTGAGGGAAGGCGGAAGACTGGCGGCACACAGGGAAGCAAGCACTCAGGCCGTTTTTGTTTCTCCATCGGTGAGCAGCTCCAGCCTAACATGGAAAGTACTTCCCACAGTTGTATTAGGACCAGTAAAAAATACCTGTATTCTTCACTTTGCTTCTTCCCATCCTCCTCCCCGCAAAGGAATGGTGTTTTCTTAAAGTTCATCTGCAAGGTTCTATTCCCAGCACTGATAACCCTATCAAACAATGGTGGAGTTAATTATTGGCGAATTAAAGTGGAATTGCTATCTAAATTCTTAGGACATTCACATTACTATCAAATGAGTTTATTGTGATTAAAATGATCAATGACATTCCAATAAATATCAGAGAATTAAAATCCTGAACACAAAGAAGGTTAAAGTCTTATCATCATTAGAGTACATCAAGGAAACCCTGTGTGCCTTCCTTACCTGCTTACATTAGGGAAGAGACACAGAGCAAATTAAGAAAACCATTGGAATCTTTGCAAGTAAGGAAATCCGGGGCTCTTTTTCCTATTTATGTAGCATCTGGAACCAACACATATAATACAGGAGGAAAAAAATAGCTCACATGTTACTTAAATAAAATAGAAGCAATGGAACAGAACTGAAAAGCCAAAAATAGATCCAGTCATGTCACAACATTGCAGCATATATTCAAGAGGGCGTTCTAACACTGGGGGACCGGCTGGATCACCAAGCACAGGTACGGGGACAACCCCCCTCATTGATTACGGGGAGACAATTACCTTACAAGTTACCCTTCAAAAGATCCCAGAACAAAATAACCAGATAAAAGTACATGTGAATATTTCTCTAGTTCTAGGGTTGAGGTAGGAAAGACATTAGAAAGCATGATTCCGAAGAGAGAAACCAGAAAAGAAGAAATTGATAGATTTGGTAAAATATGATTTAAACTAAATCAAAATGTAAGCAATAACCTGGGGAAAGATCTACCATATATCTGAAAGGTAAAATCTTTGATATTATTTTTTAAAAATTTTATTTACTTATTTTTAGAGAGGGGAGAGCAAGGAGAAAGAGAGGGAGAGGAACATCGATGTGAGAGAGAAACATCGATTGGTTGCCTCTTATACATACCTCGGCCAGGGACTGAACCCAGGACATCACCTGAACAGGAACAAAACTGGCACCCTTTCACTTTGCAGGACAACACCCAACCCACTGAGCCACACCGTCAGGGCTTTGATATTATTTTTAAGATATAAAAAGATATCCTTGAGAGATAAAGATCTTCTACAAATAAATAAAAAAGGCAAGTCTCTGGTATAAAAAGTGAGCAAGACTTGAAAGAAGAAATATAAGCAGCCAATACAAACATGACTATGGAAACATTTCCACCTCAGTAGGAGGGAAATAATGCAAATTAAAATAACATCTTTTTCACTTTGGCAATGATTTTAAAAGCCTTCTAGTAAGCAAGTTGTGAAGTTACAGGGAGATAGATGGAACCTCTTAGACTCTGCTGGAAGAGTGTGAATTGGCCCCAAATTTATGGAAAGCAATTGGGAGAGAAAAGAAAATTATGTGTTGCATTAGTTTGTCAGGACTGTCAAGCAAAGTACTACAGACTGGGTAGTTTAAACAAGAAAAAAATTCTCACAGTTCTGGAGCCTGGAAGTCCAAGATCAAGGTCCCAGGAGGGCTGGTTTTTCCTGAGGCCTCGCTTCTTGGCTTTCAGATGGCTTCCTTCTTGCTGCCTCTTTGCCTCACCCCTCCTCGACGTGCACGCTCAAATTTCTGATGTCTCTTCCCCTTCTTTTAAGGACTCCAGGCTTTGGGGGCTAGGGCTCCACCCCGACTTAACATTAATTACCTCCCTAAAGGCCCTATCTCCAAATACAGGTGCACTGAGGTTTCAGGCTCCAACATTTAAGTTTGGGGGAAATACAGTTCACTCCATAACAAACATACACACCCATACCATACAACTATTGTCACTCTTTGATTCAATAATCCTAAGTCTAGGATGTAACCCTAAAAACCTCCTGGTCCTAAAGTATACATACCTCTCACCCTGTACCCTGCTTTCTAATCTTACTTTTCCACTTAAGTGAAATTGGTAGTAAACTACTAAATCAGATACCTTTGAGTTAGAGGGGCATGCATTATTTATTTATATATGTTATGACTCTTTAAGGGTAGTTTTAGGTTCATGGCAAAATTCAGAAGGTACAGAGATTTCCCATATATACCCTGCCCTTTCACATGCATGTCCCCCATCCAAAGTCCCCCATCAGAATGACACTTTGTTGCAATGGCTGAACAAACCTACACTGACACACAGTCATCCCAAATCCATAATCTACAAGGGTTCTGCTTGATGTTGGGCATTCTAAGGGTTTGGACAGATGTATAATGACATGTACCCATCACTATGGTATCGTTCAGAATAATTGCCCTGCCCTAAAAAAGGCTTTGTGCTCTACCTATTCACCCCTCTTCCCCACCCTAACCCCTGCTTTATTTTTTAACTATATTTTATTGATTATGCTATTAGAGTTGTCCCATTTTTTTCTCCCTTTTATACCCCTCTGCCCTGTACCCTCCCTCCCACCATCATTCCCCCACCTTAATTCATGTCCATGGGTCGTAATATAAGTTCTTGGGCTTCTCCATTTCCTATACAATTCTTAACCTTCCCTTGTCTATTTTCTACCTACCATTTATGTTTCTTATTCCCTATACCTTGTCCCCCATTCTCCCTCTCCCCCCTCCCCATTGATAATCCTCCATGTGATCTCTATTTCTGTGAATCTGTTCCTGTTCTAGTTGTTTGCTTAGTTCATTTCTATTTTTGTTTTTGTATTTTTGGGTTTAGTTGTTGATAGTTGTGATTTTGTTGTCATTTCACTATTCATAGTTTGGACCTTCTTCTTTTTCTTAGATGAGTCCCTTTAACATTTCATAAAATAAGAGCTTGGTGATGATGAACTCCTTGAACTTGACCTTGTCTGGAAAGCATTTTATCTGCCCTTCCATTCTAAATGATGGCTTTGCTGGATAGAGTAATCTTGGATGTAGGTCCTTGCCTGTCATGACTTGGAATACTTCTTTCCATCCCCTTCTTGCCTGCAAGGTTTCTTTGGAGAAACAGCTGATAGTCTAATGGGAACTCCTTTGTAGATAAGTCTCTCCTTTCCTCTTGCTGCTTTGAAGATTCTCTCTTTATCTTTAATCTTGGGTAACTTAATTGTGATGTGCCCTGGTGAGTGCTTCCTTGGGTCCAATTTTTTTGGGACTCTCTGGGCTTCCTGGACTTCCTGGAAGTCTATTTCCTATGCCAGATTAGGGAAGTTCTCCTTTATTTTTTAAAATTAAATTCCTAAATGCTTCTGATAAGTATCCTAGTGATGGTGAAATCCCTTTGTAAAGGACCATGAAAGATGGAAGCCATGACTACCTGTAACCCCTGGGAAAGCTCCTTTGTCCCTGAATGGAGTGGATTCTTGGTAAAGAGCAGGTGGTCCCAGTAACAAGCACTTCCACTGCAATCTGGCCATCCTGGCTGGAATTCACTCTGTTCTTTGTTAACTGTGTGACCTTGGGCACATCCTTTACCTCCTCTGTGCTTTAGTGTCTATTGTCTGTATAATGAGGAAAATAATGCCTACTTGCAGACTTATACAAGGATTAGATATAATTTAAAAAGCACCAGGGGACTGGCCACTGTCAGATGTTCAGGAAATAGCCGATACCCCACCGTGGTCATCATCACCACCATCAGCATTCAGGGAGCGAATGCACCAGCCAACTCACCAAGGCAATGCCAAGACGTGGGAATATCCAGATCAAAGTTATTTTCTAGAGGCTACCGAGGTTGAAATTCTGAATTGGGATAGTATGTCCTAGAGGAAACAGTATATATTTTGGAGACAACTAGATCTGGATTCAAACCCTGACTGCCAACAGACAAGGTGAGGAAATCCAAGCAAGCGCTTGTACTTTCTGAGCCTTTGTTTCCTCATCACTAAAATGGGATTGTTCAGATTGACTTCCCAGTGTTCCTATAAGGCCTAAATAAGACAGTCTGTCACAGACGAGGACTTGCTCAGTAAGTGGAATTTATTTTTTGTCACTGCCAGTGCCTCAGACAGGTATGCAAATGTTGGCAGCGTCAGAGGCTGTGGGGCATCCTTCTAGAACAAAAGCTCTGATGAGTAGTTGCAGTGAAGTCTTTCATTCTTTCAAGAATCATGGGGAAAAAAAGAGAACTAATAAGTTATTTCATCTGTTACCTTCTTGCCCAAGGATCCCTGGCTACAAATACACACTGTGATGTTTTTCTCAGATAAGTTACAAATAAGCCCCAACTTGCCTTGAAAGGATTTCTGCAATCTAATAGGCTGGGGTGTTAGTCCTGATACTGTGAAATCCCTTTAGCAGAAAGCCTCTGGGCTGTCAGTGGGGCTGGGCCCTTCCTGAGTGTTGGCACTTAAAGAGACAGATAAGGGAATATTTCCAAATATGAACATCTGGAAATGGAAAAGGAAGGCTCCAAGGAAAAGCAGCACTCATTTTGCAAGGCTGCCTTAGGCTATGTGTCTTCCTGGGAAGACTTCTCTGGAAAGAGGAATCACGCATTAGAGGATAACACCCAGATTTTAACAAAGCCACTGGGTGTGTTTTGAGGGTCACTTCTCTCCTCAAGAAATTTAGAGCCAGATTGAGAAGCTGGCCAGTGTGGAGGCTGCCTGGGGCACCCAACTACAGAAAGTAGCAAGACCTCACTGGAAATATTTGGAAATACTGTACCAGTGAAAATGAGACGCCACATAGGATTGTTTACTTGACTAATGACATTTAAATTGGTTGGCATTTTAGTGAGGAGTCTTTGGGTCATATACAATAGAAAACCAGGTCAGATGAGTTTGTTTGTGTTTAAATTGTAGTAAAATACACATGCCATAAAACTTACCAACTGTAATTAGTCTGCTCCGGCTGCCATAACAAACTACCATGGACTGGGCAGCTTAAACAACAGTCATATTTTCTCTGGGTCCTGGAGGCTGGTAGTCCAAGGTCAAGGTGTCAGCATAGTGAGTTTCTGCCGAGAGCTCCTTTCTTGGCTCTCACGTGGCTTCTTTCTTGCTGTGTCCTCACCTGGCCTTCCTCTGTGCAAGCACAGAGAGCGCTCCAGTGTCTCTTCCTCCCCTTACAAGCACACAAGTTGTTTGTATCTGATTAGGGTCCCACTCTTATGACCTCATTTAACCTTAACTACTCCCTTAAATCCCCTCTCTAAATACAGTCACCTTCGGGTTACCTACAACTCCAACGTAGGAACTTTGGAAGGACACAGGTCAATCTTAACCATGTCTTAAACAATTTTAAGTGCACAGTTCAGGGGCATCAAGTACACTCCCATCGCTGTGCTGCCATCGCTGCCATCCATCTCCAGAACTCTATTCATCTTGCAACCCTAAAATTCTATACCTGTTTAAAAAAGCGATTTTCCATTCCTCCATCCCCTCAGCCCCTGGAAATCTACTGTCTCATATGAGGAGAATCATATCGTGGCTATTCGTCTCCATCTGGCTGATTTCACTTAGCATCATGGCCACAAGTTTCATCTATGATGTAGCCTGTGTCATAATTTCCTTTCTTTTTAGGCTGAGTAATATTCCGCGGTGTGCCTACACCACATTTTGTCTGTCCGTTCACAACGCGGCTGTGAACGCGGGTATAAGAAGAGCACATGAATGTTCATTGCTGTGATTGTGGTGATGGGTTTTTAGGTGTGCATAGATGTCAGCATTGACCAGAGCATGCATTTTAAACATGTTCAGATTATAGAGCAATGATTTTTCAATATAGCTATAAGAATAGACATGAAAAAGGGTTGCTGATGGCACATTCCACTGGGAAGTTCAGGAAAGCAGCTAACTTCAGGACGGCCAAGTTTTCAAATAACAGTTGTCAGGGTCTCTCCCAGGGTCCAGCCTAAGGGGTGGCAAAGATGGGCTCAGGTAGTTCTCACCTAACACGGTTTTTACATCTGGGAGTCTTAGAGCAGAGAGAGTAATGCTTCTGCAAAAGTTCCATAGAAAGTCCAGCTAATGCTCTGATTGGCCTAAGTCTGAGCCAAGCCTATTGGTCAGGGAGAAAGTGGTGCTCTGGCTGTCTCGCCTGGATTGTGAGCCCAGCTGTGTGATGGGTTGGAAGGATGTATATCATGCACTACACGGATAGGTTCCCATCCAGAAGAAGGGGTTCTGTCCCCAGAAGATGAAAGGCAGACCAAAACTACAGGTAAGTACGGCTATCCTACTTCCCCGAAGGATACTGTCCTTATAAAAAGATAAAAATGTACAATGTGCTCCTGACCACTTGTATCATAGAGTATTTTTGTGATCTGCATGTGAAAGGCAGCTATAAACCTCCCACCAGTCACCACCAACCCCTAGAACAGCCAGCTATGAGTCATCTGAAGACAGCAGCTGCAAAGTCACCTGAAACTCTGAAACTGAGTCATTCATAGTGCAGTGCTATTTACCCAGGAAAAAAAACGATTTGTCTTATTCTATCATCTAGATTTTGAATCCACAAAGTTTGGGGGGGGTTCAGAAAATCACAATTTAAACACAATCTCAAGTAGGCCTCATACTTTCTTTGTTAATTAAAAAAAATCATTTTCTCCTCATCGCCATTAAGTTAATACTGAATAAATATTTTAGAAAGGTAATATTTGGAGGACATCAAGTGTTTACCTCGGCCCCCGATACCTCAATCCAACCCTGGCCATGGGTCTGTCTCTAGGTTAATTTGGAGCAAAGTTACGGAAAGCAAAGTGAGCACCTAGGCAAGCACCAGGCAAAGCCGTCCCACGCAGTATCATTTAAACTCCCTTTTTCTGGGAGACCGAGACACTCAATGATTTGTCCAGGGTCATTCACAAAGTGAATGAGTGGCAGTTCTGAGATTCAAATACGGGTTCCTCTAACTCCAAACCTCGTGCATTTTTTTGTTTTTGTTTTCCTGTGCAAGACACCCATTTTTATTGTCCTTTAACAGGTTCTGAGTCCTGCCTCTGTCTGGCTGATACTACAGATATTGTCGGGAGGCAGCGGCCATCACTGCATTAAACTCCATGCGTTCTTCTGAAAGGCCACCGGGCGCCGTGCCGCACACAGTTATTTTCAGGAAGCTCAGCACTGATTCCGAATCCTAGATATAGTCCGGCTCTGTCTACCCTCTGACGTCACCTCACTTCACTTCCCCCTTACTTAGCATGCCTGCCACCCCGCAGGCATCTTAGCACCTCAGCTCTTCACCCTCCCTGTCTTTACACGCACTGTCTTCACCTACTAGGGACAGTATTCCCCAAACTCTTGTATCTAGCTGTTGCTCATCTTCAGATGTCATTTTAAATGTCACTTGGGGAAGACTCCTCTGGATCCCCAGAGAGGGTTCAGTCACTCTGGCTTTCTCAGGGCGCCCTGCACCATGCTCTTCTTTAGCGCTGGGGCCCTGGTAATGCGCCTCCCATGCCATTATTTGTTCAATGTCTCTCTGTCCATGCTCCCGTTCACAGTTTTTGAGAGTCTACTGTATATCAGCTAGGTGCTTACTGCCTGAGGCCCTGAGGCTAGAGCAGTGTGAGAACAGCAGCTTTGGGAGGACTGGGATTTTGTCTGTCTTTTTCTCCTCTGTGTCCTCCCAACCAGCCCCAGGTCCCACCCAGAGCCGGAATCAAAAGAATGAATACAGGAAGGAAGGAGAGAACAATGTTAATTATTTATATTAAAGCTGCACTCCATTCCCTGCATTTGTGGGCTGACTGTAATCCTATTATCTGAGTCTCCAGCACCCAGCATAGTGCCTGGATGCAATAGGAGCTCAGAAACCACATATACTATTTAATAAATCAATGAATGATTCAAGCAATCAATTTAATTTGGCATATGCCTTCCTCATAGGTGTGCCCATTAATTACCAATTACCAGTGTTTACATTCCAGTGCTTAACCGTTTTTTGCTGCTTCTATAAACTCTGTGGGATGAGAGAATTGGCTTCTCAAATGACTTCCTGCATAAATTACCCCATCTGAAAGTGAATGTTTATCCTGGGCTCTTGGAAATTCACATCATTCGCACCAACACCCCGCTCAGACAGTTCTTTAATTCCAGTCACCTGGGATTTCTCCCTACCTTTGTTGCCAGCCCCAGTCCAACGCCACTTATCTTATCCACCTGGATTTACATATCAGAAAGGTCTAATCAAAGCCTGCCTGATTGTCTCATCCACCCCAGTTACAAATCTGCCATCTAATCAAGAAACCATGCAGCAAATCAACATGCACTTCATTCTGAAATCTTCTGCAGAAAAATAGGAGAGCAGGAGTCAGAGCTGCGAACAAGGAGCTGCAGGAGTCCACCAGGGAAGTTCCCTCCCAGCCGTGTACCACCGGCAGAAAGAAACTGGGCAAAATGCTTTGTCTGCAGTTTGATACGACCGTGGGTGTGGGCGGGAAAACTAATGACCACAGAGTAACATATTTCTAACCCATGGAGCCTAATAGCATTTCCACCCTCAGATGCTCAGGACCTACAAGGCTATAAAGTTACATTCGGAGATCCTTTAGTCCGACAGTGTCTACATTTTAAGAGCCAAGTCAGCTTCAGAGACGGGGATAACTAACACGAAGCGTAATATTAACTTCCGTTGCACTTTTAGAATGGGCAGGCTTTGCAGGCATGATTTCAATACACCCTCACGACTCCTATTTTGTAGATTCTTTCCTTCTTCCCTTAATGCAGATAAGGAAAACGAGGCTTAGCCATGTTATCTTTTTCTTATCCACTGAGCAAGGAAGCAGTGAAGCCAGGATTCAAATTTACACCATTTGTTCACTCAGAAAACATTTAAAAAAATTTTTTTTTAACAGATTGGTGCCTCTTCAACTTAATATTCACATAAGTCACCTGGAGATTTTGTTAAAATGCAGATTCTGATTTTGGGGACCCACTTTTCCAACAAGCTCCCAGGTGATGCTGCCAGTGTGCAGACCATAGGTAAGCCCGACTCCATCCATCCCTCTGTTGCTGTGTGACCTTCAGCAAGTCACTCACCTTCTCTAACTAAGCCTCAGTTCCTTCATCCATAAAACAGAAATAATAGTACCTATCTCACAGACGTGTTTCAAGGATTAAATTAAGTGCTCTATACAAAGTCTTAGCTTAGTCCCTGGCCTACTCAGCAAGACAGAAAACACTCAGGAAGCATTAGATATTGTTATATTCATAAACTCTGTATCAGCCACTGCACTGGGGACAGAGGTGAAAAAATGTGGTCTCTGGCCTGAAGGCGTTGCAGTCTAGTGGGAAGGTAAGACTTGAGCTGCGATGGGCAGTGAGAGGAGCCTAGGGAGCTCAGAAGACAACTTCCCAGCCTAGGCATGAAATCACAGGAGACAGTGTCTTTTCTTCTGCCACCCCCAATGCCTATGACAGGAACAAATCCAAGCAAGTGGTGGGTTGGTGTACGGTCACTGCAGAACACTGCAGCAGGGCAGTTTCTCATCAGGGGCTGAGCAGCCTTCAGGGGCTGATGGGATCTGAGAGGAGCCTCACCAATTCCTGCAGAAGGCCTCCTGCCCAAGGATTTCCTTAGCCTCCAGGGTTTCCTCTTCCAGGGCCCAGAATTAAGGTCCAGACTCTCAACTCGTTCCCTTTGTTCGTTCATTCATGCCCTCACTCACTGAGCTATAACTGCCTTATATAGTACTACAACTCTAAATCTTTGTCCTGCATCTTCCCACGCACGTTTCCCTGTACCTCTTTCTAAATTCTGTCCCGTCCCCAAGACCTGCCATATTATTCATACCTGCTAAGAGTGAGAATTGCTTGGATTGAAATCCTTTGGTATTAGAGCTTAAGCTTCCACTGAAATTCTTCCCTTTAATTTGAGCCTCTTTTTCTAAACAATTCTTTCTACAGTTGAGAAAACAGAAGCTGAATCAAAATGACCTATGAGCTAGTGGCTGAGCCTAGACTAACAGCAGGTCTCCTGGAGCCCAGCAGGGCTCTGGCCTCCTACCACACTCTGTTAGAGCAGTAACTTAAAAAAGTACAAGGCAGGGATGCACACCCCACCCTCCCTTCCCCCAAAGAATCGTGGAAAGCTGATAATGCATTTGGCATCCTCCCCCTAAGCGCTGGACATTGCCAGTGCGGGGCAGCATCTGCACCTTGAATTGTCACTCTCTCCCCACCTGTGCCTGAGATGGCTCAGTCCCTGACAAGCAGCAGTAACAAGCTGCTGACCCTCTGTGTTCTGAAAAGTGACAGGTACTGGTACCTGCTGACAGGTTTGTTGTGATAATTTGGTAATATAATGCATGTACAACACTTGGTGAGCAGGTGCTCAGCCGGCAGTGGGGCATTTCAAGGGCTTTAATGCAAAGGTACGCACTCCCCAGTGAAAGAAAAACCTTTAGCTGGTTCGTTGTCCATGGGCTGCACCCAGAGTGAAGTCCTTAGTCTGGGACATAGCCCTTGGGGATCCGCACCCCATGTTCCTCCGCAGCCTCCATGCCCCTCACAGCTCCTCTTCACCTTCTATTCCATTCTACAACCTGAACGGGTCAGGCCAGTTTCCCAGCTTGCCAGACTGCTCATGACCAGTCAGGCCAGTTTTCCAGCCCAGTGGACTGGCCATGACTCAGTTATCCGTACTCACTTGATGGCCAGAGGTTTAGTTGAAACTCTCTCCTGCACACACAATAGACATCTGGCACCAGCCACAGTGGCCAGTGGTCAGACTGACCCTCCTGTACCTGGGAACAGCTCAGCCCTTTACCTAACCCACTGTCTCGCCTACATCCTGGAACCCTGAGGCACCCACCTGGAAGAACAAGAGACTGACCCCTCCCCTATCTTTTTGCAAACTCCTCACTTTTTTCTTTTAAAAATCCCATTCCTGCCTCCCCTTGGGGCTGCAGTTGATCCTCAGCTGGCCTGCAAGTGTAGCAACAAATAAAGGCACTTGGATCAGATCATCCCGTTCCTCCTGCCTCTATTCCTGGCGCATCTCTAACATAGCCCTGCAGAGTAGCTTCCAGTCAAGTCCCTGGACTCTGTGGCCCTTGCTTCAGACCAGCACTTTGCCAGGAATGTTCACTCACTCTCTCCTGCTATCCAAAGGCACACATTTTCTGGCCCACTAAAGCTCATCCTTCCATCTCTAAGCAGCTCTCACTTTTGGTATCTTCTCAGGGAAGCCTCCCCCTCGAACGGTCAAGCCCAGGTAGAGTCTCCGTGTGCCTGCAGCAACCATACTCTCATACTCGATTGTACTCGATCCTGTGAGTGTCGACCACTCTTCCACCACGTCTGCACCCCCCAAGGATGCAGGCTCAGTGTGGGCAGGAGCTGTGCCTGAGAAGCCTTGTTCAGTGTCCTCTCTCTTTCTCACCTCCTTCAGGGCCTGACAGAGTGGGAACTCCGTAACTGCTGTTAATGGAATGGATCAGAGTAACAGTAAGAGTACTGAGAAAAATAAAGAATGCCACCACTATAGGCTGAGCAAGCAAGACAAATGGGCTTGTGCCATTGCTGAGACAAGACTTTACACAAATAATTTTATTTTCCACCTTTCTAGAACAAAGCGGAATTTAAAGTAAAATAAAGTGAAATAAAATAAAGTGAAATGAAATAAAATAAAATAAAATAAAATAAAATAAAATAAAATAAAATAAAATAAAATAAAATAAAATAAAATAAAATAAACCAGCTACCAGGTGTCTGCGTGCAGGATACCACAGCCAACGTGCTGGTCTGTCAGGAAGCCAGGTCCAGGCTTATCAAAGCACAGTGCTTCCAGCCAGGGTGGGAATGGGTTTAGACAGGGCCTCTTTGAACCTCAGAGAGAAAGCCACCCTCTAAATCTCCGGCACTGAAATGCCAGAGCTTTCCTGCCTGGCGCCTATAGAATCACATTAGCATAAGCATTGTCATGTAATGAGTTGTCAGGCTGAAGATGTAATTATTGCAAAGCGGAGAAAATTTTCAAAAGTTGAGCTTTAATGGAAAAATGAGATGGGAGCTCTGGCGTTCAAGTATAAAACAAACTTTTTAATATTCATTTCTCTTGCACTCTTTGAAATTCACCTTCAGAGCTCCAAGGTGAACAGGGGGAAAAAAGTTCAATAATTTTCAAATGCTAATTATAATTCATCACAGGTGATTAAACAAGTCTGTGGGTATTTGTTGCTCACCACTCCCCACCCCCACCTTAACAGTGGACATTTCATTTTAATTAAAAAGGGAGGTTTTTAAATTTTTTTTTAAATGATGCCTGGTTTCCTGTGGTATTTTTCCCCTGCACAGAGCCTCAATTCCTCCACCCTCCATTGTTACTCGATAGAAAATACTGCACACATATTAATGCCTTTTATTTTGATAGGGAATCTATCAGTTCCTCCACTTTCAGGTCCTCTATCCTTCCTGAGGGAGCCCATCCTCAGGCCCCAGGCTGCCTTTCTAGGTCCTCATAATTTAGCCAGCACAGCGTCTTAAATGAATCTAACATTTCTTTGTCTGAAAAATGGGGATGATTCTAATGAAATTTACTTTGCTGCCCAATGGAGGGACCCTGGGAAAATAGGATGTTCTCTCCACTTGTACCTTGTAGGACTGATGCTCACCATGAGGTCAAGAAAATAGGATGTTCTCTCCACTTGTACCTTGTAGGACTGATGCTCACCATGAGACCAAGTGACCCCTAACATGTTCTCTAAATGTTGACTATTGTTTTTGTCACTGATAAATATTTGTTCAGTCATTCACTCAGTGAACATACTGAATTCCTTCTGTGTACCAGGCACTGTGGTGATTTCTAGGGATTAGGAAGAAAAAAGAAACAGAACTATATACCGTCTGTCACCAGGAGGACCGACCCCATTTCGACAGGGAGGCAGACAGGAGAGCAAACAGCTTTGCTTCCATTTGACCCTCACAGATGTGCTCCGAGGTGAGCATGATGTGGGATTGGGAGTTGTAGCTCTGTGACCTTGGCAGAGTCCTCTAACATCTTGGCACTCAAAATTCATTACATAAAAAGCAGGGTCAACAGTATGGTTTCTACCAGCCTTTGAATACTGTGTAAATATTATTTTCTCTTATTTTCCATCTCATCCATAAATCTCCTATGCTCCAGACACACTTTAGGCTTTATGCCTGTGACTTCCCCTACCTAGGCACTTTCCTCATTTAATGCCTGTCATACCTATACTCACCCTTTGAAAATTAGGATAGAGGCCACGACACTTAGAAGGCCTTCTCACGTTCTTCTTCTGGCAGGAGAATTCCATTTCTGACACTGTCCTCATAATGCTTGTTTGTTCTTGTCCCAATTTCAGCCCCGATCCTATAATATATAGCGAGTCGCTGATTTGCTTGTTTTCCCCCCAGATGGTGAGCTCCTTCAGGATAGGCATAGCTATGTCTTTACTCCATGCCAGCAACAACGTGCTGAATAGTGGATGGATGGGGATGTGTCTGTTAGGATAGCTTGGTTGCAGGCCACAGGAATGCATTTTGGCTAACCTAAATGGAAACATGAATCTACTGAAAGGATACCAGGTAATTAAAAATCTGGCAGGGAGGTGGGGGGACTAGGTTCATAGGCAGATAGAAAATGGGACAGATGTTGGAACATAAGAAGCAAGTACTCACAGGTCACAGTCAGGGACATCGCTCCAGTTCTCCATCACTGTGCATGCTATTCTAGATCTGAATGCTGTGAGACAGTCTGACAGGAAAGGGAGGGCAGATCATCCTGAACATCAGTCCTTGTGACTGTTCCTAAGGGGGACAAGGTTAACCCCCAAAGGAATTTTGAATGCTAGTTCCAAGAGAAGGAGGTGTGCATACAGGGTGGCCCCAAATAATACACTTCTACCATGGACTACTGAATAAGTAAGTGGATGCTTAGAATGTTGTGACTTACTTGTTTCTGAATCCCAGTACTTAGCACAGTGCCTATCAATAGGTGATCTTCTTTATTCATACTTATTTTAGGATGTGGTCTGGCATTATTTTCGGAGAGGCAGCCTTTATGCTCATTGGCACTGGAGAGACTGATCTCTCCCTCGAACTCTTGATCAGTCCTTTCTATATAGAGTTTTCTACCAGATGGTGAGAGGCCTGATCGAATCTCTCAGATCATCTTTACAATTATCTATTTGTTTGATAATCAATCAAGAAGGGGGGGTCCACATCAGCTCTTAAGATGCCCCAGAACAGTCATCCTGGATTGGCAGGCACGACTGAAGTGCCCTTACTCTGTTGCCCCTTAATAGTGCAAATTTGCCGTTGTGTCTTTTGCCACTTCCTATTTTGTATTGGTTTCTGAAGCTTCATTCTCCATTAAAATCAAGTTTATACAAGAGGCTCTAAGCAGAACAAACTCAAATCAGGCATTTTTGGATGGAACCCAAAGCTCCTGATAATTCGCAGGTGAAGAGGATTAATTTCATTGCCATGCTCCTGACACACCCCTTTCAAAGTGGTTTAACACTGCCGTTTAGTGAATGTTTTTCGCCTCCTGCTTCTGGTTCCAGCCATATTTGCATATTCATCAGAAGTATGTGCACAGTATTAAACCTGGCGGTTACTGCACTTTTCATTTCTGTTTCCCTCTGTGAATGTTGATACCTCTTCCTCTAGCTGCAGCCATACTTTTCTCAAGGTCAGCACATGCTGGCATCTCTCCAGGGAATTTGACATAGAAACTTCCCCTGACCAAGCCACCTGCTGCTGCTTTCTGCCCACTCAGTGGGTATGAGGGGAGGTGGTGTACCCGGATGCATGCATGTGGGATGAGCAGGCAAGGGGAGAACAGTGGAGGTCGGTAGACACACAATATCTGGTCAGGTCTAGGCTCCATCACCTGCCTTGATGCTTGTTGCTTCCACCCAATGAGCCTCCGCATCCTCATTTGTGAATGTGATCAAGTTCCCCTTGCTGTTTTGTGGACTGCGAGAGATTAAGTAGGTGAAGGCACTTTGTCAACTATGAAGCTATATAGAAAAGTAACACATTTTTATCTTTATTTTTTGTTCTATTATAGAAGAAAATGAGAGGAAGCCCATGCTTGTCCATGCCATGGAGGGATAGGGAAGGGAAAGACAGAGAGAAAGAGAGACAAAAAGAAAGAGAAAGAATGACTCTCTGACTATTTCCTGGCTAGCTCTCAGCAGGACAAATTATCTGGCTGAGAACTCAGACATCATTGCCTAGTAGATATGAGTCCTCCCCCATGCACCTTGTCTGAATGATTGATCCACAGAATCATAACATATGGTAAAAAGTTGTTTTTAGCACTAAGTTTTGGGGTAGCTTATGATGCCTCACTAAGGTAATTGCAGAATATTCAACTTCTCCAGGTGTTCACACTTCCTAAATTCGGTGCATCCGGCAGGCATCCCCTCCTCTCCCACGGAGGGAGGGGGACTAGGCTCCCAGTCAAGAAGATCCTCTGCCCAAACCCCATTCCACCCTTGTGGTAACTCGACAATTTTATGACTCTAATGTTGGTGATGGGCACTAGAGCTGTGTAACTGATTTTTACCTATTTCCTTTGTTATTTTTCACAGACTTGGAAGCTCACTTGAAACATCCTACCTATTGTATTTTTGGTGGCTTGGGCAAATCTTTCCAAATAATATGTAGTTACAAAAATAAATAATAATGATAATTCTTAATAGTAAGAATCACCACCAAAAATATAAAACAGGTCAGTAGGACAAAGTTACAGGACAAATGGGTACACAACACTGTCACTGGAATGGTCAGCAAAGGTTTCTCTAAGGAGGTGATGTTTGAGCAAACAACGGAAGGAAAAGAAAAGACCGTGCTTCCTGAGTTGAAATAATTTTTCTTTCTCTGACCTCCTACTGTCCTTTGCGTATCTAGTGGAACATCTCTCACAGCCAGCCTGCTCCCAGAGTTAGTTATTTCTGTTTGTTTCCCAGCAAGATTGTGAGAGCCTGGAGGGCAGGGATTATCTTATTTATCTCCATGTTCATCTACAGTCTTGCATAGAACAGGTGTTCAGTAAATGAGTGCTAAATAAAATGCGAATGATTTAGAGGACTTACTTCACATAGATATGTACCCAGAAGCTGTGCCAAGGCCCTTCATGGATGTGCAGTTAACTACCTGGGGAAGGACCACGCACTATCCATCCTTTGCTGCGGTGTTGTAAGGGTTGGCTTCAGTGAGATGCTGTATTGTAGCCCTTCTCCAAGTGGAAAAGCCTTTGCAGGCTCTATAGGCACATTTTGTTAACTCCAAGTGCAAATTCTACTTCTTGCCATGGTGTATGTTTGTGTAAAGATTTATTCCAATGTTTCCCAAATCCAACAGGTTTTTTTATGACCCTTAAAAATGAAAGAATTTGGCTATTCATTCATTTGCAATGATTTGTTTCCTGATTTATAGTGTTAAATCTTAGCCTGGTGTTAAATCTCAGCCTCTTTACAGGTAACATCTTTCTTCAGTTAGTATCTCTGAACACTGGTGCTTTCTTCTAAACACAGTTTAATTTCAAGAGCCAAATCTTGACTGATGTCTATGGATGCCATATTCATGATTCGCATTCTATCGAAAGATCTTCAGTCAGCCATACCTTGTAGGCTAATATTTTTCTTGATACGTTGGTGAGTCATTAAATCAATTTAGTAGGTTATGACCAGAATTTTATTTAAATTAAATTGAATAACAGAAAATATCATAGTAGGTCAAGTTTAGAGGTTTTGGAGTCTTATGTTTGTTTTGTGTGTATGCTTGTGTGTGTGTGTGTGCATGTATGTATGTTTGTACTGGGTCTCAGTCAAATGGGTAAAAGTTACTATTGTGAGCATTGCTGCAGTTACACCCCCTACTAGTCATACTTTTCTCCCTTTATGAGATCTTCAGTTTTCATATGCAAATGTTAACACCCTGCATTGCAACGCCCAGGATGATTTAACACGGTGAACCTGAACTCATTATCTTTGCTTTGAATTTGATCTTCCTTTTGCCTTCCTTATTTTAAAAAGTTATTATAACTTGAAATCTAAACTTAATGTCTTAAAATATTCTAAACTCAACCTGAAAACATAACCAAAAAATGCATTCCTTTCTGGCCATTCCAAAAGTCTATGCCTTCGATCAGACGTTTGCCATCTCTGGACTGACCCTTGCATTACCCTTACATTAGCTCTTCTTAGTTTGGGCTTAGCCCTGCTCAGCTCAAACTTCATTTAGCTGTTCGAATGAACCTTGTCCATGTGAAGAATTAAGCTGGACTTAACCATCTGTTTCATTTTCCTTTATGTGATCATTAAAATTAAGGTGAAAGAGTAACGAAAGGGGGAGGGTGACTTGAACAATAAATGAGACATGTAAGCAGTTGGAAGAAAGTCTAAAAGCAGTTGGATGATAGGTACTGATTAAGCAGTTTGGTTATGAGTGAGGGGAGTGGATCCAGCTGACAAGGCAAAACCACGGAGGGCTCAGCATTCGTACTTGCCAGGTAACAAAGAGCGTGGAACATGGGGACAAAAGAGGGATTGCTAGCCAATGCCCTTCCTCCCTCTTACCCTCCATATGCAGCACATAACATGCCTTAGTGACCATAACATCCGTTAGCACCCATAACATGTGTTAGCACCCAGGCACACATTCCCAGAAAAAAAAAGTCTGTACACTCTTAAACCCTCTCTACTGAGAAGTGAATGGAAAAAGCATATGTGTACGCAGTTTACATATATAATATAGGGAATATATGTGATATATAAAAGAATAGAGACACAAAATTGAATATATAATTTATATCATAGAATTATATTTATAATTTATTTTATTTATATTTGTAATTTAACTCTCTGGTTAAATTTCTTCATTTGAAAAGTAAGGTCACCTCCAGCTCTGACAATTTATGATTTTCTCTGTCATGTGCAAATTTATATCTGTTCTGTGATCATTAAACCAACCTGCTGAACAGATAAAAAAATAAAAGGAATGCATTGCCCCCTTGGGCTTGAGCTTCATCACTGGGAGAATCTGAAGGAATTTCCGATAAAGCCCTGAATCCTCAAACCTGAGGGCTCGGTAAGCCGTGGGAGAAAGCAAGCGTACACTAAGAAGAGACTTGCGTTATAACCCTCTTCTTTTTTAAATCACTAATACCATTTAACTAACTATTACTTATGAAATGCTTGTGAGAGGCAAATATTTGGCACCCACTTACACATATGATCCCACTCAGTATTCAAACACCTCATCAAAGTGAGCATTATCATTCCCATTACACAGAAGGGGAAACTGAGGTTCAGAGAAAGTAAGCAACTTCACAACATCACAGCTAAACAAGTTGCAAAGGCAAGCTCCTATGTCAAGTCCACCACATTCTAAAACACGTGCACTTATCTAGTGGTTACGCTCTTCTATTAGCTTCAAGTCAATTCCCCTGTGCCTCAGTTTTCTCATCTGTCAAATGGGAGAAACCCCTGACTTCTACTGCCCTTGAGTTGTTGTGTATATACAAGATGCTGAACTTAATCCTGCCTTGATAAAATTGTATGTGCCATAAAAAAACAACTTATAAATTACAATTTGAATGTCTGTGTGCATACAGTTCAGCAGAGGCTCCTCCCTATGACCTTCTAACAAGCCTACTTATACCTCTTGCTCTCGGCTGGGGACGTCCAGGCATTTGTATGTGCAGTCCCTGGACTAGAGGCTGGGAGCTTGCAAAACAATAAGTACACTTTAAAGAGAAACGGTAAAAAGTCCATTAGAAAGTGTTCCTATATGGATTTTCCTTTTTTATTTTTTGCCAGTGGCCCAGAGAAATGGTCCAGGTTTCCTCCTCTGGAAATTCAGGAGTGTCTCTGGACTTTTGGTAAATATTTAATAAAGACACATGACAGCACCTTGCAAATTCTAAAAGGCTGAAGAAATGTAAAGTACTGTTTTAACAAACAACATCTTGTGCAAAAGTTTAAGCAGCATGTCAAAGAAATAAACTTAGAAACACAGACCCCACCATGCTTTTACACTCCAGATGTTAGAGCATCTTGTTTATTCACTTCAGTATGTATCTCAAACTTATGAACCATTTGTCTGAAACATAAGTCCTGTTGTATTTAAAAAAAATAACACTCTGGACAAATAGAATTCTTCTGGACAGGAGCAAAATCAGGCTATTTGAAAATAACTGCAGACATGAGTTATTTACTGGGTACCCACCAAGTGCCAGGCCCAGGGCCCAGAATCCTCCGATGACGTGCTCACCTAGAAGGAGCTTCCTGCATCCCTTCTCCACTCACAGCCCTTTGTTGCTGTTGCCCTACCCTTCTCCCTGGACTGAGCCCTCTGAGGTTAGAAGCTTGCCAGTTGTCTTTTCCTTCTGAGCACACAGTGGACTTGAAAGATACTCCTGTTAGATTCATGTTGTTTTAGTCACTGAGTTTGTGGTGGTTCGTTACAGCGGCAATTGGAAACTAATATAACATTCTCCCACCCTTCACAGGAATGGAAACGTTTTGAAGACAGGGATTGGTGTCTAGCATGGAATGAAAATCATAAGAGGCATTCAAAATGGTTTGTTGAAGCAGTAAGTGAATATATGAATGACATGGTTGTATGTGCCTTCCATACCAGACTGAGGCTTGAGGGCAAGGATCATACCTTAGTGCTATCCACATATCTATTGCCGATCTTGTCTGGCACACAGCAGTCAGCTGAACTCAATGAGCTGATGGGAGTAACATTGCATTCGGAAAACTGAATGATCTGGAGATAGTTGATAAAGTCATGGTCAAATATGTTTCAAATGTATATAGTCTTTTAAAGAAAAACTGGACTGTGTAGAGCGTGAGTAAAGCAGGTATGTGGGGTTGTATGTTTTTCTCTCTCTGACTGGAGGCTCTCAGCATGCAGCTAAGAGTAAAGGAGTCCAGTTGTGAATAAAAAGACATGCACTTTTTTATTCTCATTCCATTTCCAAACTGCGTCTCTAATAAAAGGACCCAGTGCCTCCTCATGATCCAAAACTCCCATGCATGAGGCACTGAGAGCCTGGAGTGGGAGAGTCAGCAAGGCCTTGAGCAGCTGCCCCAAGAATCCTGGGCTCTGTTGGTTGTGCCCACCTCACGTGCAGAAGCTGCTTCCCACAATGCAGTTTGCCTTCTGCACTCCATGGATTAGCTAGGGCCGATTAAGTAACCAATTTATGTTCTCAGAGCTGTTTAATGCATGCTGTGTCTGTATGATAGATGGCTCTGGCCTCCTGTGAACCATCATTCCTTCCCCAGGATTTCTTTTCCCCTCTCGAAAATAAATATAAAAAGGAGTCCAAAATAATACTGCAAGGGAAACAGGAAATTCAGTGTTTTGCAGCTAATTCTAATGAAGTCATACAACCCAGATGGCATGAATAATTCTATCTATGAGAGGGCTGATAGAGATGTGGGTCACAGGCCCACCCACTGGAAGGCAGGGCAGCACAGTGGAAAACACTCAGGGCCAGACAGGCCTGAGTCCAGATTCCAGATGGGCAGCTGTTAGCTCTGCGGTCTTGAACAAGCCACCTCTCCTCTACTCTTCAGTCTTGAACAATGCGGATATAATGTTTAACTTTCAGGTGGGTGTGAAGTTTAGAAATACATATACAAAAAACTTGCACATTCGTAGCCTTAATTCGAAGTCACAAGCTCAGATTTCCACAGGGGCCTGGCAGGTAGCATAATGGAGAGATACTGGCCAGGTGGGACCTGTAATGAATTGGCAAGTGTGTGCCCTGTTGAAAGGGGCAGCTGCTGGTAGCTTCCTCCAGCTGGGGGTGACCATGTGGAAACAAGAGCTGGACATACCAGAGCTGCCAACTTTTCAACAGAAGCAAAAATTAATTTTTTTAAAAAATATGAAATCTCTTAAGCTTTTGATGTTGACAATAAATTCAAAATTAAAAAAAATTACTGCTTAGGTCAAACAACATCTATGAGTAGAATCTAGTTTATGATCCATCAGTTAATGGAATGCGCTCTAAATAAGTGATCATTATTATTGTAACTTGGGGAAAACCTTTAGAAACAGAAAATGTCATACTGTCTTACATGCTTTCAGGTTGAAGCATCATTTAATAATACTGGCCTATGGATGAAGTTTTCACTGCCTGATGGTAAAAAAGAAAAAAAAAGTTTATCTCACCTTCTCACCAAAAGCTAAATTTACTCCATAGAAAACACTTTTAAAGTTCTCTTTCCTTTTGTGATAAAGTCTTTCATTTTGAGATGATTATGATGTTGAGTAATACGATGTTTTTCAAATCCTCTGTAGGAAAAGTTAAAACTTGGTAACACTATTGGTTTTTCTTCCTTTTAAAAGTTAGTTTTATTTTGTTTTTTTTTAATCCTAGGTAGCAACCACTGGTTTGGGGGCATTTCTGCTCATGTGAATTTTATCTCATGGGTTGTGTCCATACTGTGAAGGTTGCTGATTGGTCTTCATTACCCATTTCTCCTTCCTTAGTAAGAGAATATTCCACTAGGAACATGATCACCAAGAATAAAGACTGGATTTTACAACCTTCTGGTAGCAACGGGAGCCATGTGTCTTAGTTCTGGTCAACAATAAGCAGAAGTATACTAAGACAGTTCCTTGAAACTTCCCTCAAAAAAATAACTAGCATGCACCTTCTGCCTTGCTCCCCTTCTTTCTCCATCCTGCTACTTGGAACGTGGGGATAGTGACTGGAGAGCCATCTTGGATGATGGAGCAGGAGGCCGAAAGGAGCCTGCATCCCTGAGGACTGCATGGAAAAGAACTGCCAACTGGTTCTGTGGACTGTTGACTTCAGACTTTTTCTATGAGAGAAAGAGCCTTCTATCTTCTATCTTGTTGAAGCCACTGTTATTGTGGGTCCCTCTTACCTGCAGCTATACCTAATCCCTACTGATACACTCGAGGAATGTTTCTAACTGGGTGCTTTCATTTGTACCAAATACTTGTTTTGGATTCATTTCTCATGTCAGTCAATAAGAGGAAGTGAAAACTGAGTAAAAAAAAATGTTCATTGGGACATTTTTGGGTTGAAAAGTAATTTCCAGGCAGTCTTCAGTGATTTGCAAACATGTGTCTCAAGCTTTAGCAGTTGGACAGTACGTAAGGGGTCTGCATGGAACCACCAAGACTTCAGGTCGCCTGCTACACCACTGTTGGCATGTGTTGGCATCCCTGATTGTTGGCTTACAAGTTCACACAAATGGACCTATACTGAGATGGTAAGAATGTGCAGATCATAATCTCCAACAACTCAAATGACTTGAGATGACACATCTTGTTCCTACAGGCAATTCACAGGGAAATATCATCACAGCTGATCTTTGGGGACTGAAGTACTGAAACAGGTGATCTGTAATGGTACCTACTGTTACTATCTACAGGTGGCTATGGGAATAATGTGAGTTTCTTGAGGGAAGGTACCTTACCCCTACTGCTTGCTCAGTGTTCTTATTTTGTACCACTCTCTCGCTTGCTCACTGACGATTTCCTGGACACTGTGACACATCTTTTGTTTCTCATTTGTGTCAAGCTCACTCCTACCTGGTGGCCTTACATTTGCTTGTTCTTCTGCATGGATGGCTCCTTTCTCAGACCTTCTCCTAGATGATTCTTTCTCACAGTTCAGATCTCAGTTCAAATGTTAGCTCCTCAGAGAAAGCTTTTCCTGGACCTATGAATTTTCCCAATCACTCTCATGGCATGTGACACCATCAGAAATTACTTATTGGTTTCCAGTATATTGACTGTCTTCATTACACTTAGAATAAGGGCAGGGACCTTGTCAGTTTTGTTCACCTGACTTCTCTGCAACAAGGTCTAACACATAGTAAGCTTTCAATAGGTAGATAAATGGATGACTATTGAACATAGCCTAATTACTACAGGCAATCTGAGGGATCCTACAACAAATCTATAATGTTCTATCAGGACTTAAAAGAAATCCATAATGGCAGTGCAGGTGTTACAGATAATCTATGGGCACCTATAAGTCACCTGCTGTGAGACTACAAACCTCTTTAGATTGTTTTTAAAGGGGCTGCAATACCCTATGAAGTGATAAACAATCTGTGATGTATCTACCACTCCAGATGTTATGAAGTGGGTCTACAGAGTATTTCTAATTGCTTGGTAGAGAAGAAAGGAAAGGGATTACATCAACTGCCATAAGAGAAGCGTGGGGACAAGAGAAATGGCTGGATCCTTGGAAACAAGGCAGAGACAGAGCTGGAGAAGTCAGCTGTACTCCCAGCCTGGCAGATGAGGCGTTAGTATGACGTCAAACTGCGAAGGGAGGGCTCTGCACATGAGATACCTCACCTCTCTATACCAGATTCCTCTCTGTACAGATTCGTCACCTGTAAAATGAACTGGCTGTGCTACACTAAGGATGCTGACTAGCTGGTGTTCCATCATTCTCTCATTCTCTGTCAGTAGTGGACGTTCTTGGTGCCCTGCCCAGACCCCCTTCACTGGACTGGTGGACATACCTCCCAGCTGCTGTGAGTGTTGGCTCCTAATGACTCATAGTGGCTCCCTTTTCCCAGGAATAGCCCTCTGCTGAGAAAGACCACAGTGCTAGGAGGTTGTGCACCATCACCACCCTGCTGACCACAGCCAATTATGTATCATCAGCATACAAAATGTCATTCCCCTGACCTCAATTCATGCTCCAGTGGACTGGCTAGCCCTCAGCTTGGCCCATATCTTTGCTTTGCTCACTCCTCCTGCTCCAGCCTGTTTTCCTCTCTTCCCTTTTTCTGAGAGCCTTCCCCCAATAAATCACTTCCACAAGAATCCCTATCTCAAACTTCTATGGAACCCAAACTAAGACCAATCCATGGACACACATCACTAAATTGATCACACTACTCTTCCCTATAAACTCAGATTAATTTATGAAAGTATCCCAACAGCAGTAAGAACACTTCCAGTCCATTGCTATTAGCATTAGAGAGAAAACCTGTTTGCCAACCCTGAGCTGCAATATCTCAAAGGTCCCCTCCTTTGCTGACATTTTTCTTTAATGACACTTTTTAGGTGACCTAAACTTGTTGTATGACTGAAGGTGGGAAAGCAGAGAGTCAGAAGTACTCATATTGGAGAAATGGAAAAGTCTGGTTTCCCCAAGACTCAACTTCCATGCTTATTTACTTTGCTCATGAATGATTCTCCACCATGAGAAACCAGGAACCAGATTCCATCCTCCCAGCACAAAACTGAGCACTTGGGACATGCTCTCTAAACATATGATGACTTCCACATGAACCCAACTTCTCCTTTTACCCAGAAAAGCACTTCCTGCTAATTGGATACAAGGGATAGAATGCGACACTGACAGCTGAGATGTGGAGAGGACCAATGGAAGGATTTCTCCTTTGGAACAAAGGACTCCAGGGAAGAGAGCTTCCTCCTCAGGAAAGAGGGGAAATCCACCCACCCTGCAGAACCCACTGAAGTGGGAAAAAATACCACAGTAAAGAAGTAGCAGACTGGCTGGGAAGGCTTCCCCCAGGGTTGGTTGGGAAATGCTTCGGTAAAGGAGAGGTAGGGAAGGGGCCTCTGTTGGCTCTGGTTTTCTGTGTCCCATGAGAGGAGGTGGTATGTAAAGCAATGCAGCTGTCACTTCGGGGAGGGCTGCATGGTGGGACCAGGTGAGGGAGATGGCAGAGATGATGGCAGGGTGCCTCCCGGAATTAATGTTTAACAGAATATTAACAGCTATTTCATGAATAATAGCACTATTATTTTTAGTTTGCAGGATTGACAATACTTATACATACATGTGTGTGTGTCTGAGTGTGGGTGTGCATTTATTTTTAAACTGAAGAGGTAGCTCGGCAGATTGGGTAAGAGTTCAGATTAATTATGGAGGCAGAATGGGTTCTAACTGTGGCTATGCAACAACTGTGTGACCTTAGGCAAATGACTTCACTGCTCTGTGCTCTGTTCCAGCATCTTTTAGATGAGGATAGCACTAATGTCTCATCCTACAGAGTTGTTATGAGAACTAAGCAAGCTAGTCTTTGTAAACTACAGAGCATGTTTGCTAAATAAACATGCTTACCTTGTCGAGTGTAGTTGAAAAAAGTTGGGTTAAACTGACTCATTTAATGCAGGACTCCTCAGAAACCAAAGTGTTGACTTCCCTATAACATACAGCAGTTCCAGAGCCTTTTTTTATGGCACATCCTGCAGGACAAGCATCTCTGAAACAATTAGCAAAGCAATGGTTTAAGGAGATGGTCCTATGAGGTGAGGAATGCAGGCAGTGAACTCCCTCCTCCTCAGGACTTGGCATGCGCCAGGGCTGTGCTAGGGGCCTTGTTCTCCTTATCCCCTTGCACCTCACCAGAGCCTTATGATGCTAGTAAGCCCTTCATCCCATAGGTAAGGAATCAGAGCTTCAGAGAGATGAAGCAACATGGTCAAAATCTCTCAGGAAGTTGCTTTAGCCAGGTGGCTCAGTTAGTTGGAGTGTTGTCCCATACACAAAAAGGCCATGGGTTCGATTCCCAGTCAGGGAACATACACTATCTAGGTTGTGGGTTCAATCCCCAGTCAGGGTGTGTACAAGAGACAACTGATTGATGTTTCTCTCCCTTTCTCTCTTTCTAAAATCCAAAAAAACATATCCTCAGGTGAGGATTAAAAAAAACCTCTCATGATGCATTTCATGCCAGTGGAATGATCCTGGTTTTGTCAGATTGCCAAGCTTTCTCCTTGGGGAATAAGGTCGGTGAGAGCTTCAAGGACAGAGGGAGGGACCCAGAGCTGGGTCCAGAGCAGGCTGGGATTCTGATCAAGGGTTCAGAATGAGTGAACTCCACCCTGATGCACAGAACGGGAGAGCACGACCACCAGACATCCTCGTGGCCAAGGAGGACCCAGCTGGTGAGCAGGACAATGGCTGGGAAGGTGCAGGTCCCAGAACCCTTCTGTTCACATCATTAGTCTGTTCACTTTGTTACTGTCTGCTTCCAACAGGGACCAGTGGTAGTCCCTTAAAAGCAGGTTTGCGGACTTGTTTTCAAGGTTAGTAATAAAGAGGATGCAGGGAAATTTGTTCCTCTGTCTTGTGCCAAATGAAACAGCCCCAGGGGCGAGCCAGGGGAGCCTTACAGAAGAGGTGGCAGGTCTGGAAAGGGGCCTGGGCTTTCCACACCAGGCTCTTCAATTCTGCAACAAGTCACAAGTTTGCGTGTCCCAAGCCCTTCCCTTATACAGAAACCTGGGGTGAGAAGAGAGGAGTCCTTCCCTCAGCTGCTCTCCACAGGGTTGGACAAGAATGCCAGAACCCTACCCTCCAGACTTGTTTCCAGGACTCCATGGATAATGCTAGCTTTTTATGAGGTTAATGCTCCCAAAACACTTATCCAGCAAATGACTAATGATTTAGTGAACCAAGCTTTTCAAATATGCAGAGAAAGAAAAATGTGCGCCATAGGGGAACAGACACCCAAATACATATGTTAGCAGAACCATAGAGTGACAGCGAGGGGAAGGGGATGGATTAAGAGGGCTTTGAGCCCGACCAGCTTGTAAAGGAGTTGTGAAGTGGGTGAGGAATGTTGCAGCCAGCTCTTTCCTCCTCGACCCTCTCCTCACTGAGCTACTCGTGTCTTAGGTTTTGGAATCCCCCTTTTCTCCTCCTGGAATTTTTTATGGAGAGGGCTAGAGGAGGCTTTGCCAGTCAGGCCAGGGACAAGATCCAAGTGTTGCCACTGAGCAGGGAAGTCTCGTGAATTCTCTTACTCTGAGTCATGGTTTCCTCATCTGTACACTGGAGAGAACAATACAGTCTTCACAGCGGTGTTTCGGGGGTGAAATACTGACCCAGCACATGGCTCGGGGCAAGGCATACCGGCACCCAGCTGGTGTGTCCCCTGTCCTCATGCCTTCACGTTTGGGTGTGCAGCAGCAGGGGCAGGCTAAAGGGATGCAGAGACAGAGGGGAGAGAGCCAGGCAGGAGGGGAGAGGAGGACAAGGCAACAGCTGCAATGCCACAGGCTTTCAGTCTCAAAACGGGGGCAGTGCAGCAGACGCACCTACTGCTCTAAGTCATTAGCAACAGCAGAAGGCTCTTGTTCACACTGCCTTCTGCTCCGCATTGCTGCTTCCTCACTGACAAGGCAACGTGCAGACTGTCCTAGTTTCTCATACCCACCTCCTGTCGTAGGTTCAAAGGCTTAGTTGTGTGTGTGTGTGCCTGTGTGTGTGTGAGAGAGAGAACCCTTGTGCATATATGTATGTCAAAGAGAGAACATGCTTGCACTTGAGCCTGTCTGTGAATGTGTATGTGTTTTGAGAGGGGGAGGACTGGCCTGAAAAATAAATAAGTAAAAGTTCCTTCTTTGATTTGACAAGTTTGTTTCTCCTGTGAGGGACGGACCGTCTGGTAGTCTCTTGCTTGAAGAACACTCCCTATGCCACGAATATTTTTTTTAAATTTCTGGACAAGGGTAGAGCTTATTCAGGAATTCCAATTTTCGCTGAGAGTTTTGGGGGAAAGTGAGGTTCTCCCCATGAGGGTTTGTCTGAGGACTCCCAGATAGAGGCAGACCAGGCAGTTCCATACCCCCATCACGGGAGGCTCCTGTGTGATCCATCTCTGGATGGTCCCGTGTCTGGCATGGGGCCTGGCATTGGTAGGCCCTCAGTGAATGCTTATTAAACAGAGGATTATTGCAGTTTTTTGGCATTATTTGAGAATCTTGTGGCTGACAGTGACTGACTTGCCTCAGAAGGCAATCACAAACTGTTTTCCAAAATGGCAGCGTTTCCCTCATTTGTACAGTTTCATGGCCAAGTCCATGCTGGACACATAGCAGGGCCTCAAATATTTCCTCAACATTTCTTGAACTACCCAGTTGTTTGACCAGATTCAATCTTCTGCATACTGTTCCTGAGCTATCTGTGCAGTGACACACGTGGGACAAGGCTTCAGCAGCCCTCCAAGTAACCCACATCTGTGAGGCAACAGCGTGTGGTAAGAACTAGGAGATCTGGTGGGTAGGCATTCATTCTCAAGTATTTCTAAAAATGCAACAAAAACACAAACAGAACAAAGGGGAGTGTTTATAATCAATTTCAGAAATAATTCTGTCTTTAAAAAAAATTGATATAAGAGAGAAAGGAAGAGAGAGAGAGGGAGGTGGTAGGGAAGAGGGAGAGAGAGAGGTCAGTTTGTTGTCCCACCAACCTACGCATTCACTGGTTGCTTTTTGTTTGTGCCCCAACTGGGGATTGAGCCTAGGTGTATCGGGACAGTGCTCTAACCAAATGAGCTACCCGGCCAGGGCCTTCTTGTATTTTTAATGATATATTTTGAGGCTATCAAATCTTTCTACTAATTAGGAGAAAGCAGCTGGCACTTAAAAGGGGGTGGGGAGGAACTCTTTACCTTTGGTTTGAAAATAAAATGAAATAAAACTGCAAGATATCTTCCACCCGCGCCATCTTAAATTCTGCCACTGCAACCCTTGGTGATGCCTGCTCACACTGAGAACCTTAGGGTCTAAACAAAGGCAGGGATGTGGGGCGCAGATATGGGTTTAAATCCAGGCTGCACTGTTACATGTGTGTCTGGATGACATGCTAAACTTTTACGAGCGTGCGTTTTTTCACGTCAATTGGGGAAATACTAACTAACTTCATGATAACATGGAATGTTTCTGTGCTAGGTATTTGCCACATATTATTTAATTTAACCCTTACAACAACAAATCTGTGTAGTAGCTACTATTCTTTGTTCAATGGAGGAGGGAATGAGACTTAGAGAGGTTAAGTAACTCGGCCAAGATCACACAGCTAATGTCTGCTAGATTCTGAACCTGAATGGGGGCTACCTAGTTCCAAAGCTGATGTTCTTAATCGCTTTGCTGCTCCATTGCAGTCCTCATGCAGTTTTGAGGACTAGAGGATATTTTCTCTATGGAGTGTGTAACAATGCCTACCAAGCACACAGACAGGGCTACGTGTACTTCTTAACCACCCCTCTTTGGGCTGTTTGTTAGATGTTTCCACATGATGTGAAGTCATAGAAGACTCTCATCTTCGGTGCCTTGCAATCCAGAAAACAGCACACAAGGCTGAACAAACAGCTGTCTTTGTTCTTGGAACCCTTGCTGTGGAATCCAGTGGTTTCAGGCCACAGGAACTACTCAGTCTTCCTAAGACCACCCTTGGGTTGTGCTGCCCCAATTTTTGAAATTAACCCTTGTCGTCTCATGTCTGAATAAGCGAGGTTTTTCAGTAATAAGGCAGGGTGATTTATGTAAGGGCCATTTGTCTTCATAAGAAATTTATTAAACAATCATTGCTGCTTTTTTCCCTTTGTATTTGTCATTGGCAACGTGGTAATTGGTGTTTGAAGCCCATGCTGGCTTGTCGTCAAATGAACCTGCTGTTCCGATCAAGCAAAGCCAGCTTGGCAGCTGAGAGGTGGAGGAGCTGATGGGAAGCAGGAAGGCACAGGCTACAGGCAGTAAGATCTTCCCGTGGAAGAGGTGGCCCCAGGCTTTGGGGTCTCCAGATTAACCCACACCCACCTGTCTCTTCTTCAGAGACCTCTTGAAGGTCTCTATCGAATCTGGTGATGTCCTTAGACAAGCACAGGTTAAATACACACACCAGGATGGTGGCTAGCACTTCATTACAGGGCATTAATTATCATCACCTCCAACAGCAATTAATAACAATTAAGGGTCTTGTAATAACATGAGCACTGTGTGTAGCTACTTTAGAAGCTGCAGGGAAGTAAAATGGATGATTCTGGAATACCCGAGATGGGAGAATCAATGGTATTGTCTTAATATCCGAGTATGAAAGATGTTGCTTGGCTCTGTAAACTGAGTAGCACATGCCACAGGTCACGTGCCTTATGGTCTCCCCAGGCAGAGGTACGGAGCTGACACGAGGGAATAAACCAAGCCCACAGATAGGCGTGTTGGCTAAGGTGGTGTTTTTAAGTAGTCAGAGTTTGAATGCCCTTAGGCTGGACCTGCATTCTCCAGCTCCAGTATGTTCCTGAGACTGTTGTTTTGTAATACCTGTCTGTGCCCTGAAGTCACATCCATCTGTGTGTCTGCTCTGAGGACGGAAGAGTCCAGGAGGGGTCTGACATACTGAGCTTCCTTCACTGGTCTGTTGTGAGGAGTAAATGAGCAAATTCCTGCGATCCACTTACAAAAAACACTGGCAAACAGCAAGCATTCCACAAAGTTCAGCTTTTCAAACAATTTACCAAAAAAAATGAAAGGTTCTCTTCCGGTGAGGCAGGCTGTGATGACTTTGGGCTTTCATACCTTATTATGGAGTCTGAATAAGTAGGGAGGCAATTTGGGGGCCCCAGGCAAGCTGCTTAACCTCTTGGGGGCTCAGTTTCCTCAGAGGTCAAAGGCGATATGTATGCAAATATTTGTACTGCACAGGTTTGCTGACAGAGTTAAATGAAAAGGATGTATTTAATCAAGCACGGTGCCTTTCTCTTCTTATCTTTTCAGTGTTTAAGGCTGGAAAGAGGTCAGTGGATCAATCGGTCTCAGCCTTGGTTGACTGTGACATGGGACGGAAGTCCTCATCATATCAGAAGGAACATTTTGGTTCCCAAGCTGACATTAGGATGAAAATCAGCTGGGCCACTTACCAGCTATTTGACTTTTCCTAGTGACCTCACCTCCGGGGGCCTAGTTGGCACAGAGGTGAGACGAGAACGGCAGAGGAACACATTGTGGTTGAGTGTGCTCCGTGAGACAAGGTGTGCAAAGCTCTTAGGAAATGCTCCTTATTACGTCCGATGGGCACTAGACTTACCAGAGTGATCACTTCGTAACGTATAAATGCCTCATCACGAGGTTGTACACCTGGAACTAATATAATATTGTATGTCAACTGTAACTGAAAAATAATTTTTGTTTGAAAAAGAAAGGACCCATACATAGCAGCTGTTACAAAGGGTATACCCAACTCGGACTGAGAGTTCCTCTTGTCACTCAGGAACATGCTTCACTGTGTATTTATCACTGGGTCCCTTTGGTGAACTGAATTTGAAATGGTAATTTTTACTCACTTTTTAAAGCCAAAACTTAGAAAAAAATGACATTAGGTACTTAAATAATGTTGCAATTTTACCGTCAGAAACTATTCTCTGGAATAAGATATTTTTGCCAAAGCAGAAAATGCTTTCTTTAATGAATTGCCAGTTTTCTAAGCGTTTTCATTTTTTTAGAAGATTTTTCTATTTATCTTGAGAAACTACAGAGATAATAAAAATCTAAATATAATTGAATATAAATAATTCAAATCATTATAGGATGAAAAATGGACAAGTCAAAGCCTGCTGCGTGTGTTTAAGATGAATGATGGGAAGGCCGGCGTTTGGGCCTGGGGAGAGTAGGTCTGCTGTGTTCAATAGTAGTGGAAGCTAGAGACCCCAGGGTGTACGCTAGACAGGAACTGTTCCCTCATAAGCAGTGATCTTTCTCCTATCGTCCCTTTCTCTCTTCTTACCCTCCTCCTTTGTTCTTTCCTCCATTCCTCTTTTTTTTTTATAACATACTTCTTTTCTTCTCTCTTTCCCTTTCTCCTTTCCCTCTCCCACTTTATCTTATTTCCTTTCTCTCTCCTTGTCTCTCAATCCCTGGCTCTCTGTGTGCGTTTCTCTGTGTTCACTCCGTGTCTCTCTGTATTTTCTTTTCTGTCTGTCTGTTTTCCTCTTTCCCCCTCTCCATTTTCCGTCTCCTTTCCTCAGTCTCATCTACTTGGACAACAGTCACAGGCTGGCCATCAGGCAGGAACCAGGAGTGGATGAAAGGTGGGGCCATGACTCTATCTCTGCTCTTTGGGGAATCAAGTCTCATGGGAGAGGCAAGTAGAGAAACAGCCACCCCGCTAAGAATGGGGAATCAGCAGACACTCTGGGAGGATGTTGTTCAGCATTGTCTTGGAGAGTGGAGGGAAGCTAAATGGAAGGGGCAGAAGGATTCGTAGGGACTAACCCAAAGACACACACCCTCACAGAGTTTCAGGCACAGTGGAAAGATGAGGTCAGGTGCTACTAGATTAGAAAGGCGGAGAGAAGAGGCAAGATGAACAGGGAGGGAGGGGGCAGAGAATGATGAAGGCACAGGATGAGGGGAGGGTTGGGTGTCAAAGGAGAGGGTCTTATAGGTGTACACCAGTCCTGGCTCTCTACAAAAGTCCTGTCTTTTGAATCTCACAGGCAGTTTAAAAAAAAAAAAGAAAAGAAAAGTTTGGGTCAAACCTTCTATTTTGCTAACTAGGAATATTTACCAAAAAATGCCCACTGTGAGCATACCTTTATGAATTAAATGACATTTAACACTAAAACTAGTGAGATAAATAATCAGAAAAAAGGATATTGGTTTTAAATGAACTCTTTAGTTTTACGCAAAGCTCCCTATGGTGTCTTTTTTTGAGGGAAAATTTTGTCATCCATGAGAATCACTACTCTTCCAGGGATCTGTGCTTGGGAAGCGCTGATGCCCTGTGCAGTGACAGGGAGCTGACATCTGCGTTTGGAAGCAGTGAGGAGCGAGCGAATGTTTCTGAGAAGATGAGAACTAGTGTTCGCTGGTGGGGCCATAGGAACACGCAGGGTGATCAGGCCGCTCCCTTCTAGCATGTTGTGTTTCGTGGGTCACAAACTATGGTGGCCTACATTTTCATTCCTGTTATTGGAAGGTGACTATACTCACCACAGTGGATGGTGGTGGTAATTAAAATTACTAATAGATGTGAAAGCATTTGAAGATATATTGAGACCTAACTGTAGGGATCATTAATATTAGAGGGTGGCCTCATCTTAAAATTTGGTGATGGGTGCAGGCAGGTATAAGAGGACCACAAGGAGCCATAAAGGGGGTGAGTGGTCAGGTTGAGCGTTCCCATGCCTCCAAGAACCTGTATTCAGCTATCATTGCCAGAGCCATTGGTATGTATCTATGTAATCTAGGTATCTCCTAGATTAGGGGTGTCAAACTCATTTTCACTGGGGGCCACATCAGCCAAATATAATTTTAGGACTGTATAAATGTAACTACTCCTTAAGTAGGGGCAAGGAGCTCTACATTCAGCCCTTTGAAGGCAACCATGAGGCTGATGTGCCCCCCCACCCCACCCCGGCCCAGGGAAAATGAATTTGACACCCCTGGTCTAGAGTTTTGCTTTACTATCCATTTAACCTTATTTCTTGCAACAATTTTTGTGTTCTCATATAAAATTACATACCTGTTTAGTATTGGACAGCTAGTGATGAGAGAAACAATGCCTTCTTCCTAACCACTGTATACCCACAACTTATTCTTTGAATGGCACATAGTAAGTGTTCAATAAAT